>JAINVK010001048.1:0-79499 GCA_030068075.1 Paguma larvata
CCTTTATTGATTGATCAATTGATTGATTGATTGATTGATTCATTCATTCATTCATTCATTCAGATATTCATTGAAGGTCGGCCAGGTACTAGGTGTCAGGTTATAGTGACGAGTCTGGGAAAGCTGATTCTTGCACCTATGTGTATACATGGCCCAGAAGAGCAGATACGGGGTGCCTGGGTGGCTCAGTTGGTTGATCGTCCAACTTTTGATTTTTGGGTTGTGGGAAAGTCTCTGTCTGTCTCCCTCTTTCTCTCTCCTCCACTGGTACTCTCTCCCTCTCTAAAAGCAAAATCAGAAAACAGAAGAGCAGATAAAAAAGGAGCTCTTGACTATGTGTTGTGGCATGTTTTAAAGGACAAAAGTGCAGAGGGTGCAGTGAGAAGAGTTACAGGAGATACTGAGATTTGGGGTTGGAAAGTTCCTCTTTGAGGATGATGGGTGGTTTGGGAGGAAGGAGGCATGCTGGAGCAAGGGGAGCATTTGAGGGAGGGGGACAGTTTGAGCCAAAGCGCAGAGGCAGGAAGGAGGTTGGTAAATCTGAGGAACTGAAGGCCAGTAAGGCCTGAGCATAATGAGCGGAGGAGAGGATGGAGGAAGCTGAGGCCAGAGAGGGAGAGGGGACTTGATCATTATAGGACCTTGAAGCTTGAGGAAGGGTGACTTTATTCTGAGAGCCACTGGAAACCAGGGGAGATCTTTTTTCTTTCTGTTATTTTAAAAATTAGGTCTTTTCTCCCAATTAGGAATTTTCTTTTATCATTTCCTTTCTGTTTCGAGCCATTCTTTTAGGGTAGGTTTACTGGCACATTCCTGAAAGATATTTTTGCTGGATATAAAATTCAGGGTTGATGGTTCTTTTCAGCACTTGAAAAATGTGCCACTTCCTTCTGACTACCCTGGTTTCAGGTGAGAAATTGCTGTCGTTTACATTGTTTCTATTGTATACGTAAGGTGTCATTTGTCTTTTGTTTATTTCAAGACTTTTCTTTACCTGTTAGACTATGAGTTATGATGTACCTTGGTGTGAATTTCTTAGGGTTTTTCCATATTTGGGGTTCATTCAGCTCCTTGAATAAATAGATTTACATTTTGTCAAATTCGGGAAATTATAAGCCATTATTTCTTTGAATACACTTTCAGCCCCACTCACTTCTGCTTTTCCTCTGGGACTCTGATGACATGAATTGTAGATCTTTTGTTACAGTCCCACAAGCCCCTGAGACTCCATTCAATCCCTACCTCTCACTCCCAGCCTATTTTACCCTCTCTTGTTCAGATAGGTTAATTCCCATAGTTTTTTCCTTCAGGTTCACAGATTTTTCCTCTGTCCTCTCCATTCTGCTATTCATTCCTTTCATTGAGTTGTTTGGGGTTTGGGGTATTATATTTTTTTAGTTCCAAAATTTCCACATGGTTCTTCTTTGTATCTTTGTTACTTTTCTGAGACTTTCCTTTTTTTTTTTTACTAAAATATTCTATTTAACTTTCTATTTTTATCATTTGTTTCAAGTGTGTTTGCACTTGCTGGTTGAGCACTTTAATAATGGATTCATTAAAATAGCTTTCCGATAATTCTACCATCTTTGTCATCTCATTCTTAGTGTCTGTTCGTTTCCTTTTCTCAACATGTTGAGATTTTTTTCTTTTTCTTTTTTTTTTTAATTAACATCCAAGTAAGTTAGCATATAGTGCTATAATGATTTCAGGAGTCAATTGCAGTGATTCATCCCCTATGTCTAACACCCAGTGCTTATCCCAACAAGTGTACTCCCTAGTGCCCCTTATCCATTTAGCCCTTCCTCCCTCCCACAACCCCTCCAACAACTCTCAGTTTGTTCTCTGTATTTAAGAGTCTGTCTCCATCCTTATTTTTATATTATTTTTGTTCCCCTTCCTTTTTATTCATCAGTTTTATATCTTAAATTCCTCATATGAATGAAGTCATATGATATTTATCTTTCTCTGTCTGAATACTTTCACTTAGAATAATACGCTCTAGTTCCATCTACATGGTTGCAGATGATAAGAGTTTATTCTTTTCGATTGCTGAGTAATTCGATTCTTTTCGATTCCCATTGTGTGTGTGTGTGTGTGTGTGTGTGTGTGTGTGCACCACCTCTTCTTTATCCATTCATCTGTTGATGGACATTTGGACATTTGGGTTCTTTCCATACTTTGGCTACTGTCGATAGCGCTGCTCTGAAGATTGGGGTGCATGTGCCCCTTTGAAAGAGCACACCCATATCCCTTAGATTAATACCAATTGCTGGGACATAGGGTAGTTTTATTTTTAATTTTTTGAGGATCCTCCATAGTGTTTTCCTGAGTGGCTGAGCAAGTTTGCATTCCCACCGGCAGTGCAAAAGAGATCCTCTTGCCAACATCTGTTGTTGCCTGAGTTGTTTATTTTAGCTATTCTGACTGGTGTGAGGAGGTATCTCATTGTAGTTTTGATTTCTATTTCCCTGACGATGAGTGATGTTGAGCATTTTTTCATGTGTCTGTTAGCCATCTGGATGTCCTCTTTGGAGAAATGTCTATTCATGTCTTTTGCCTATTTCTTCACTGGATGGTTTGTTTTTTGGGTGTTGAGTTTGATAAGTTTTTATAGATTTTGGATACTAACCTGCTATCTGATATGTCATTACAAATATCTTCTCCCATTCCGTTGGTTGCCTTTTAGTTTTGCTGATTGCTTCCTTCGCTATGCAGAAGCTTTTTTTCTTGATAAGCTCCCAGTAGTTCATTTTTGCTTTTATTTCCCTTGCCTCCAGAGATGTGTTGAGTAAGAAGTTGTTGCAGCCGAGGTCAAAGAGGTTTTTGCCTGGTTTCTCCTCTAGGATTTTGATGGCTTCCTGTCTTACATTTTGAGTTTTCATCCATTTTGAGTTTATTTTTGTGTATGGTGTAAGAAAGTGGTCCAGGTTCATTCTGCTGCATGTTGCTGTCTAGTTTTCCCAGAACCATTTACTGAAGAGACTGTCTTTATTCCATTGGATATTCTTTCCTGCTTTGTGAAAGGTTAATTGGCCATTTGTTTGTGGGTCCATTTCTGGGTTATCTATTCTGTTCCATTGATCTGAGTGGCTGTTTTTGTGCGATTTTCCATACTGTAATCTTGATGATTACAGCTTTGTAATACAGCTTGAAGTCCAGGATTGTAATGCCTCAAGCTTTGGTTTCCTTTTTCAGGAATCCTGGGCTATTTGGAGACTTTTCTGATTCCATACAAACTTTAGGATTGTTTGTTCTAGCTCTGTGAAGAATGGTGGTGTTATTTTGAGAGGCATTGCCTTGAATATGTAGATTGCTTTGGGTAGTGTTGACATTTTAACAATGTTTGTTCTTCTTATCCAGGAGCACGGAATATTTTTCCAATTTTTTTCAATTTCTTCGATAAGCTTTCTATACTTCTCAGTGTATAGATTTTTCACCTCTTTGGTTAGGTTTATTCCAATTTTATGGTTTTGGGGAGAGTTGTAAATGGGATCAATTCCTTGATTTCTCCTTCTGTTGCTTCATTATTGATGTATGGCAATGCAGCCGATTTCTCTGCCTTGATTTTATATCCTGCGACTTCGCTGAATTGATTGATCAGTTCTAGCAGTTTTTTGGTAGAATGTTTAGAATCACGTTGTCTGTGAAGAGTGCAAGTTTGACTTCCTCCTTGATAATTTTCCTTTTATTCCTTTGTGTTGTCTGATTGCTGAGGCTAAGAATTCCAATACTGTGTTGAGAGTCGACATCCCTATCGTGTTTCTGATCTTAGGTGGAAAGCTCTCAGTTTTTCCCCATTGAGGATGAAATTGGCAGTGGGTCTTTCATATATGGCTTTTATGAACTTGAGGTACGATCCTTCTATCCCTACATTCTTGAGGGTTTTTATCAAAAAAGGATGCTGTATTTTGTCAAATGCTTTCTCTTTAGATCGTGTGGTTCTTGTCGTTTCTTTTAGTAATGTGATATATCACATTGATTGTTTTGCAGATATTGAACCAGCCCTGGTCTCCCAGGTATAAATCCCACTTGGTTGTGGTGAATAATTCTTTTTATGTATTGTTGGATTTGGTTGACTAGTATCCTGTTGAGTTTTTTGCATCCATGCTCATCAGGGATATTGGTCTGTAGTTCTCCTTTTTAGTGGGGTCTTTGTCTGATTTTGAAATCAAGGTAATGCTGACTTCACAGAATGAGTTTGGAAGCTTTCCTTCCATTTCTAATTTTTGAAACAGCTTCAAAAGAATAAGTGTTACCTCTTCTTTAAATGTTCAGTAGAATTCCCCTGGAAAGCCATTTGTCCCTGGACTCTTATTTTTTGGGAGATTTTTGATTACTAATATGATTTCCTTACTGGTTATGGGAGATTTTTTTTTCTTTTGTAAGAAGTGATTTTAGATTAAATCCCAGGCATTTGGGGTATAGGTTATTAAATTCTGGATCTTATTTAAGTCTTTTTTTTTTTTTTTAAAGCTATCTCCTCTGACACTGCACCACTGAAGGAAAGGGAATAATGCATTGGTTCCTTACTGCCAGGTAGGGCTGGAAGCCCAGGATTCCACCCCCATCCCCCATCTGTATTCACACACTGGGCAAAGAGGAGCACCTCACTGCTGGTGGGCTGGTGGGGACTCTGCATTTCTCTGACCCCACCCTGGCTGAGAGGAAGAGGGATGCCCTGTTACTACTCCCCACATGGCCTTCATCGACATAGCTCAGGGGAGCTCATTACCACCAGTCAGAGTACCACTTACTCCGCACTCAGTCTCCTCTTATCCCACGTCAGCCAGAAGGGGTGAGCACCATATTCCTGGATTAGGTCAGAGTCCAGGCTCCCCACTTAGCCTTTGCTGATGAAAGTGGGACTGCAGTCTTTCCTGTGATGTTTGGCTGGAATAGAGCAGCTGTTGTCTGGAAGTTCTGTGCTTTGCTAGGCTGTCCCTCTTCTGTACCTTTGGCTAGACAGAGCAGGCTTTTGTTGAGTCTTTTCTTTTTGATCTTGCCCATTGACATTTCTGGCTTGCTGACTTCTCCAGCATCCAGTCTGGAATATATGAGGTAAACCGCCCCCCCCCCCCGCCCCCAAACACCAACACAAGAACTCAGGGAACTTACCTCTGTGTTGTTTGTTGAATCCTGAGGTCCGTGGCCAGCCCACTTTTTCTCTCTACCTTTTCAAGTCTTCTTATGTTTGTTTTATATATAATGTCCAGCGTTTTTAGTTGAATTTAGTGAGAGGAATAGGAAGAGATGTGTCTACCCTGTCTTGTCTTAAAGTAGAAATTCCCATTATTTTTTTCTTGTTCTGGGAACCACATTTTTTAATTCTTTTTTAATTTTAATTTTAATCAGTTAACATCAATGTAATGTTGGTTTCAGGAGTAGAATTCAGTGATACATCACTTAGATACAACACCCAGTACTCATCACAAGTGCGCTCCTTAATATCCATCTCCCATTTAGCCCATTCCCCCACCCACCTTGTCTTCAGCAACCCTCATTTGTTCTCTGTCATTAAGAGTCTCTTATGCTTTGTCTCCTTCTCTTCTCTTTCCACCTCCCCTTCCCATATGTTCATCTGTAGTGTTTTTTGAGTTTTTTAAAAATATAATTCATTGTCAAATTGGCTTCCATACAACACCCAGTGCTCATCCCAACAAGTGCCCTCCTCAAGCCCCATCACCCACTTTCCCCTCTCCCCCCATCAACCCTCAGGTTGTTCTCTGTATTTAAGAGTCTCTTACAGTTTCCTCTCTCCCTCTCTGTAACTTTTTTTCCGCTTCCCCCTCCCCCATGGTCTTCTGTTAAGTTTCTCAAGATCCACCTGTGCATGAAAACATATGGTATCTGTCTTTCTCTGACTGACTTATTTCACTTAGCATAATGCCCTCCAGTTCCATCCACGTTGCTACAAATGCCAAGATTCATTCTTTCTCATTGCCAAGTAGTATTCCATTGTATACATAACTGCATCGTCTGTATCCATTCATCAGTTGATGGACATTTAGGCTCTTTCCATAATTTACCTATTGTTGAAAGCGCTGCTATAAACATTGGGGTACATGTACCCCTATGCATCAGCCCTCTTGTTTCCGTTGGGAAAATTCCTAGCAATGCTATTGCTGGGTCATAGGGTAGTTCTATTTTTAATTTCTTGAGGAACCTCCACACTGTTTTCTGGAGCGGTTGCAACAATTTGCATTCCCACCATCAGTGCAAGAGGGTTCCCATTTCTCCACATCATTGCCAGCACCTATAGTCTCCTGATTTCTTCATTTTAGCCACTCTGACCAGTGTGAGGTGGTATCTCAGTGTGGCTTTGATTTGTATTTCCCTAATGGTGAGTGACGTTGAGTATCGTTTCATCTGTATGTTGGCCATCTGACGTCTTCTTTGGAAAAGTGTCTATTCATGTCATCTGCCTATTTCTTCCCTGGATTATTCGTTTTTTTGAGTGTGGAGCTTGGCGAGTTCTTAATAGATTTTGGATACAAGCCCTTTATCCGATATGTCATTTGCAAATATCTTTTCCCATTCCCTTGGTTGCCTTTTAGTTTTGTTGATGTTTCCTTTGCAGTCCAGAAACTTCTTATCTTGATGAGGTCCTAATGGTTGATTTTTGCTTTTAATTCTCTTGCCTTTGGAGATTTGTTAAGGAAGAAATTGCTGCAACAGAGGTCAAAAGATTTTTGCCTGCTTTCTCCTCTAGGGTTTTGATGTTTTCCTGTCTCACTTTCAGGTCCTTCATCCATTTAGAGTCTATTTTTGTGAGTGGTGTAAGAAAGTGGTCTAGTTTCTTTCTTCTGCATGTTGCTCTCCAGTTCTCCCAGCACCATTTGTTAAAGAGACTGTCTTTTTTCCATTGGATACCCTTTCCTGCTTTGTCAAAGCTTAATTGGCCATACATTTGTGGGTCCAATTCTGGGTTCTCTATTCTGTTCCATTGGTCTTTGTATCTGTTTTTGTGCCAATATCATACTGTCTTGATGATTATCGCTTTGTAGTAGAGGCTAAAGTCAGGGATTGTGATGCCTCCCGCTTTGGTTTTCTTCTTCAATAGTAGTTTGGCTATTTGGGGTCTTTTGTGGATCCATACAAATTTTAGGATTGTTTATTCTAGGTTTGAGAAGAATGCCTATGTAATTTTAATTGGGATTGCATTGAATGTGTAGATTGCTTTGGGTAGTATTGACATTTTAACAATATTTACTCTTCCAATCTATGAGCATGGAAATTTTTTCCATTTCCTTGTGTCGTCTTCAATTTCCTTCATAAGCTTTCTATATTTTTCAGCATACAGATCTTTTACATCTTTGGTTAGGTTTATTCCTAGGTATTTTATGGTTCTTGGTCAATTGTAAATGGGATCAGTTTATTTGTTTCTCTTTCCATTGCTTTATTATTGGTGTATAAAAATGCAATAGATATGTGTACATTGATTTTCTACCTTGCGACTTTGCTGAATTCATATATCAGTTCTAGCAGACTTTTGATGGAGTCTGTTGGGTTTTCCATGTAGAATATCATGCCCTCTGTGAAAAGTGAATGTTTGACTTCTTCTTTGCCAATTCTGTTTTTGTGACTTTGGTTATTTTATTTCCCTACTCATAGTGTGCTTTGATTTGTTCCTTGAAATAGCCCTGGAAAGGAAGACAAACAGACAAACGGGATATAAAAACACATAAACACACAAACAAATAAAACAAACAAACAAAAACAAAAAATAATCCAAATGCAAAAACCAGAAATACCAGCTACAAGTAAAGAACAAGGTGGAGACTCTGCTGATGGAAGAGCACACACAAAGAGAGAAATGACAGCGGTGGGGGGGGGGGGGTGGAAGTAAACATTGACCAGGTAGAGAGACCAAAAGTCTTAATTCAGAGAGAGAGGAAGGAAAATAAGGAAGGATGTGATGAAAAAGAAATGGAGGTAAAATTACCTAGACAGAGAAACTATATAGCTTGATTATTCCAGAGAGAAAGGAAAGGAAAGGAGGTGTAGGTCATGTATCAAGAGAATGGATTAAATATGTCTGTTTAAGCAGTCCAATAACCAGAGTAACCAGTCTAGAGGAGGGAAGAGATGAGAAGGAGAAAAGGGAGAATATATCTAAGTAATAAGAATTGTTCTAGAATTAACCCAGGCAATGCAGTAGCACTGGTCTGGAGGAGAGGGCCGTGTGGTTCCACGGCGTCTATCCCACTCCAGGAGCTACCCTGCGTGGAGGGGAATGGTTTGGTGTAGGCGGGCCCCGCCTGCACTGTGGGCCCTGGGGATGGATTCCTGAGGCCCCACCTTGGTGGTGGTGGGGAGGAAAATGGCAACCCCCCAGTCCCTTCTTCACAGACCCGGTGTCCCAAATGGCTCCGTTTGACCCAACCTCAGGGTGTTGTGGGCACAGACAAGTCAGTCTGTCTCACTCTGCCAACTCCTCTGCCCCAGCGCTTGGCTGGGATTCAAACTCCTGGTCCGTGTGCCCCGCTTCTGGGGAAGCACTATTCCATGCCGCTTGATATGTGGTTCCGGCTCTTTTTCTCCTATCCCATAGCACTTCAGGGAGGGGGTCGCTTTCTCCTACTGTGGACTGCATCCTTGACCTAGCCATCGAGCCCGGGGCTGCCTCTCCTCCTCCCCAGGTGCACAAACAGGGCAGCCGGCCCCAGTCCCAGCCCAGAGAAAGCCCCACAGTTAGAGATGGGATCCCTCACTGTCCTGGTCCAAGGTTTTTCTCTTGTCCAGATACAGTCCTATGCTTTCCCAGTCCCTCTGTCTCTCTCGAGAAGTGGATCTCTCCCCTCCATGCCTAGGAGGCCCATTTTATCTCTCCTAGTTTGCAATTACCTATGTATTGCCTGTCAGGTTGTCCTTGTGTCTCCCTGGTAGTGACTCAGTCTCCTCATCTGTATTGTTAAAATTCCACATATGAGTGAAATCATATGTTATCTGTCTTTCTTTGGTTGACTTATTTTGCTTAGCATAATTCACTCTAGCTCTGTTCACATCATTATAAATGGAAAGATACCATTTTTTAAAAAACTTTTTATTGTCAAATTGGCTTCCATACAATACCCAGCGCTCATCCCAACCCGTGCCCTGCTCAGTGCCCATCATCCACTCTCCCCTCTCCCATACCCTCCTCAACCCTCGGTTTGTTCTTAGTATTTAAGAGTCTCTTATGTTTTGTCTCCCTCCCTCTCTGTGTCTTTTTTCTTTCCCCTCTTCCCCTCCCCCCTAGTTTTCTGTTAAGTCTCGCAAAGTCCACCTTTGCGTGGAAACATATGGTATCTGTCTTTCTCTGACTGGCTTATTTCACTCGGCATAATACCCTCCAGTTCCATCCATGTTGCCACACATGGCCAGATTCCATTCTTTCTCATTGCCACATAGTATTCCATTGTATATATATACACCACATCTTCTTTATCCATTCATCAGTTGATGGACACTTAGTCTGGAAAGATATCATTTTTGAATGCTGAATAATGATCCATTGGTGTGTGTGTGTACATATAATTATATATGCCACATCTTCATCCATCAGTCGATAGACATTTGGGCTCTTTCTATAGTTTGACTGTTGTTGATAATGTTGCTATAAACATTGGAGTGCATGTACGCCTTTGAATCTTTATTTTTGTATCCTTTGGTTAAATACCTAATAGTGCAATTCATGGATTGTACTTATTATGTTTTCTGATTTATCACCTGTATTTGGAAAATCTATTTCTGTTTCTGTACTTCTGTTCCTTTCCTGGTTCAGGCTGCTATAATGGAAGCATAGAATGATTGGCTCATAAACACAAGAAACTTATGTTTTATAGTTGCAGTGGGTGGGAGTTCAAGATCAAGGCACCTACAAATTCTGTGTTTTGCGATGGCCTGCTTCCTTGTTCACAGCTGTCTTCTCACTGTGTGCTCACATGATGAAAGAGTTGAAGAGGCTTTCTTTGGTCTCTTGTAACTTATAAGTTATAAGCACTAATGCCATGCATGAGTGCTGTACCCTATCCTTATCACCTGATCACCTCCAAATACCATCACACCCGGAGTTAGGTTACAACATAAGGATCTGGGCAGTGGAAGCAATCAGGGAGAGGTATGGACAAACATCCACTGTATAGCAGCACCTAAATATTTTACTGAATTCTTATTTATGTAGTGTTTCTATAGATTCTCTGGAGTTTTAGTGCCAGCTCCATTCATAACTTTATTTTGCTTCCACTTTTTCTTTTTTTAAAAGAATCTTCTCATACCTTTTCTAATTTTTCATCATGAATAGATTTTGGAGCTCTTGTGTGTTTTCACCCTCTCTCTACATATTATTTCATGGTACGTGTTTTTAGCTTCTAAGCTGTAAGATCCCCCCCTTTTTTCTTATGAATTTGATGAAATATATTAACTCAGAGACAAATGAAGACTTTTTATTGAAACTTTTTATATCTGTTTGAAGAGTCAATTGCGTTCACACGTGACAGCTCTTAAAAGTGTGTGTGGTTGGGGCTGGGAAGTGGTAGTTCTTGCAGAGTCTCAGATTCTTAGGGCTGAAGCCAAAAGAGAATGTGCTGAATGGATCCCAGAGGCTTAGTGTGAGGAAGCCGCTGTCTCAGGCTCCCCACGAGTGTTCCAGCCCTCCCTGGATCAGACTTCACACACTGAGCCTTCATTCCTCCACATTCCATAGCTCTCTTCTACCTTCAGCCCCTTGCACTTTCTCTTTCCTGTGCCCAGAATACTCTCCTCCAGATTCATGTCTCAGCCTAGATGTCCTCTTCTCAAGAGAGCGTGTAGCATCCAGTAACTCATCCTGCTAGTACACACCTGGTTCTCTAAAATCAAGACCCATGATTCCCAGCACTGGTCACAGTTCGAAATGACATTTCTTGTTTGTTTCTGCTACTCGGTTCTGTTTTTTTCTCTTCCCAAAAATGTGAGTTCCATGAAGGAATCAGGACAGAACTATATCCCCATCTGCTAGAACATGCTGCCACATACTAGATGCTCAGGCAAGACTCGTGTAGTAGGCAAATGAATGTGGGTGCCTCACAGGAGACTAGAACATGCCAAGGTGGTCCCTGCTGCCTGACAAGTCACACACACCTCCATGGTTTTGTCTTTTCCAGAAATGAATTCTGTATCAGCCCGAGTCCTGCTCTCTCTGGTGGTTCCGGGCCATCTGATTTTCTTCTACATCATCTACTTGGTGGAAGGCCATTTGGTCCCACATAGTAAGATCTTTGTAGTGTTCTATCTGCTAGCAAGCCTGATGCAGGTAAGGATGACTGTTAGTAGCATCAAAGCAGCATTCAGTGATTAGTCAGCCAGCAAGATTTATCTCCTTGACCGGGGAAAGATGTCAAGGGGGTGAGGTTGGAGGGTTCCTGGACATGGCAGGGCCTGGCGCCCATCTTCCAAGAGTCAACTTGTATGATCCAGACACAGAGGTCACTCCACACTCTGCATTGCACACTTCACACAACACATTCTACATTACATACTGCACAGGGCACATTTCATACTACACGCAGCATGCTCCACAGTACACACAGCACACTGCA
Organism: Paguma larvata; assembly: GCA_030068075.1. Classification (NCBI taxonomy): domain Eukaryota; kingdom Metazoa; phylum Chordata; class Mammalia; order Carnivora; family Viverridae; genus Paguma; species Paguma larvata. Next base: position 11,559 of record JAINVK010001048.1, read on the forward strand.
CATGACACACTCCTCCCTGCACTTTCATTAATCTCCACCTCCCACGAGGCACAATCCATACTGCACATAGCACACTGCGTACTCCTAACCAGGAGATCAGAGCGTCATCCTGAAGGTACAGCTAGTGACCACGAAGCAAGCTGATGCGTGGGTCTGGCTGATGAACTGGGCCATGCACATCACTCATCACAGATAGGGTGGACAGGGACCAGGCCCCTGCTGGGATGTTGGTAAAACACACGCGTGGACTTCAAGTCAGCAGTGGGTGGTGGTAAGGTCATGATGAAAGAGATTAGTCTGGTGCCTGCCTCTGGGTAGTACTCAGCCGACTGTCTGCCCAGACTAGCTGGCTGATGTGCCTGGTGTCCACAGGGAGATCTGTGGGCCCTGAGGGGCAGTTCTAGGAGGGCAGTGCTAGAACTAGGGACTGATGTTTTCAAATCCTCTGAATTAGGACATTTGCAATTGCAGCATGTCCCTGATCTTGAGGCCTGGGGTACTCTGAGAAACTGTCCTGAGCAGGCACACGGAAGGGGCTGGGGTCAGCCTGGGACAAGGGACTGAGGAGCTCTGTAGTGAGACCACTGTGCAGACTACCCTGTGGAGCTTTCAGGAAAGGCTTACGTATCTCCAAAGCTGCTCAAGGGAGGCCCTCTAGCAAACCCTAACTGAAGTCTGTGTCTGAGTGTCTAAGGAAGGTGAGAGGAGCCTGTGTAGCAGAGACGGTCTGTCTGGCACCTCAGGATGCTCTGAGCAGGGCCTGACCCCAGGGAGGGGGACTAAGCAAGTGTGGATGAGGGTGGACTTTGTGGCCTCTGCATGAGCTCAGAGCTAGGTATTAACCTGAAGAGAAGCTGGACGAAGGGGACTCCCTGGGGTTGACATGTCCACCTTAGTACCTGCCTTTGAAATCTAGTGTTTCTTGGTGACACTTGGCTTTCTGACTTAGTTTTCATCTTTTGTGTCTGCTTGCTCTTATGACAGGTGACGATTCTGCTGTACCTGGCAGAAGTGATGGTTCGGCTCACGTGGCACCAAGCCCTGGATCCAGACAGCCACTGCATCCCCTACCTCACAGGGCTGGGGGACCTGCTAGGGACTGGCCTCCTGACACTCTGCTTTCTTACCAACTGGTTATTGAGGAGTGAAGCAGGGCTGGATGGCACCTCAGAACCAGCATCTGGACCTCCGTAATGAGCCCAGGCAGCCCTGTTTGCTCAGTAGAATTCTCTTTCCCACCAATAGGGTACAGACTACAGTTTCTTCCTGGCTGGGTCCTCAAAAGGAAGAAACTGCAGTCACCCTCTGTCAGTCTGCCAGGGACATTCACACATCTTGACTCTGGAGTTGGAAGCTGAGCCAGTAAGGGTGAGGGAGGCCTGAAATTAGAGGCAGTGTTTGTGTGCGTGTGGCTGCATGTTCCTGGGCTTGTGCGTACACACATATGCCAGGTGGGTGCAAATGAGTGTGTGCGTGTGTGTGGAGACCAGGGGACTCTGGCCTGAAGACGCTGAAGGAAGAGGCTTGTCCACTGCACTGGGGGGATGTGTGGGCACTGTTACATGCCCACGCAGCCTGGATTGGGGAGGACAAGGAAGGAAACACCTTCTGTGCCCAAACCTCAGGACTGTGCTGTGGCTTCACCACAGTCTTCACTAGGTCCAAAGCTTTGTGGGCCATTCTGCTGATGTGCCTGCAAATGTGCAGCCCTTCCCAGGAACAGCCCTTCCTTGCATACCCTCGTCATCTGCTCTCAGTATTTAATCCTGTTGCTGTTTTTCTTTTCTTTTCTTTTTTTATGTTGAAGCAAAACTTCTGTTTAGATTTTATTGATCAGAGAAGTATAAAATAAAATATAGATTATCTTGTACTTGGCCTTTTCTGTCTTTACAGGTAGTTACTGCAACCATGAAACTTGGGGTCTGTAAGTAACAAAAGCCTTTGGCATTTCTCTAGTGTCTGTTTCTCAAATTGTTGTCTCCAGGAGAGAAGCATCAACATCACAGGGGAACTTGTTAGACATGCAAGTTGGTAATCCTCCTTCCCATGGGCCGGCCAGTCAGCCTGTCTTGGAGTGGGAGTCAACAATGTAGGTTTAACAAGCCCTCCATGTTGTTCTGATGCACTCTCCCGTTTGAGAACCACTGCTCCAGAATGCCCTCACTTTTTAAAATAGATGTTTACTTCCCGTTTCTTAATTCACTCATCATAACAACTTTAGCCATGATCTGAACTGAGGATTATTATCTTCATAGGGTGAAACAGGTTATTTACTTATGCATGTCATCTTGGATGAAGACATGTGTGAGACAGGTCAACACTGGAGATGCACGCCTTGACTGAGGACATCACCAGGTATATACCCTCTTGCTAGAATGAGGGAAATTTCTGGGATGAATTTTTGTGCCAGGCTGAGGTCAATACCGGGGAAGAATTTTTCTGTAGCGAAGAGGTAAACATGAAGCTTGAACACAGCTTTCACATTGAGATCATCACAGATGTATCCATGTGCAGGTCTGAGATCATCATCAGAGATGAACCCAGGTGAGGGAAGGTTATCATTGGAAACGATCCCTAATGCAGGGCTGCAGTCCGCATCTGCGATGAATTTTTCTATGGACTAAGGTCATGATAGGTGATGAACCCAGCTGCAGAACTGAGGGCCCCATCAGGGATAAATCCAGGTGGTCCTCATAAGGACAGTCCTGCTGCAGTTCAGTACTGAGGTCAGCATCTATCTGAATCTAGCTCCAGTGCTGAAGTGGCCACAAGGGCTAAATCCACACACAAAGATGAGGAATTATTGGGTATAAATCTGGATATGGAGCTGAATAACTTATCTGGGATGAATCCTGCGATTGGGCTGAAATTAGTATCTGGGTTAATTTTATCTATGAAGTTTTGATAAGAGCAAGGGGCAAGAAGTGGGTCAAGGTGGATATAAATTTAAGATTGAAGTCAAACTCAGGGTTCGATTAAACTTCACAAACGAGGTCTACATGCTCAGGCTGATAGTCAGTGTCAATGGCCTGAATCAGGCAGAAGGATAAGGTCAATTCCTTGGTCAAAGTCATGGTTCTTTAGATCCAATTCAGTTCACAGTCAGATGTAGATATGGTCTGGAGAATATATTGGAAGACAACGAGGATTTGAATCAAGGTGAAAGTCAAGGTCAAATCCCACATCAGTATCAAGTTTAAGGTGAACTTAACTTGCACTATGAATTGCATAGTTAGGGTTAAGCTCAGTTCCAAGACCAGGAACATACAGATCATCCCCGACTTACAATGATTGGACTCTTGATTTTTCAACTTTACAATGATGTGACAGCAATCTACATTCAATGGAAACTGTACTTCAGATTTTTGAGTTTTGATCTTTTCCTGGGCTATTGATATGGTCTGACACTCTCTGGTGATGTGGGGCAGAGGCAACCGCTGCAGCTCTCTGTAGGCCAAGCAATTACTGTAGTTAGCAACCATTCTGTTTGTCAGTTTCAGAAGAGTATTCAAATTATAGGAGATATTCAATACTTTGTTATCTAATAGTCTTGGTGGGAAACGATTAAGCCATGATGTTTGATAGGTTAGGTGTATTAGATGCATTTTTGACTTACGATATGTTTAACTGAAAATGGGTTTATTGGGCTGTAACCCCATCATAAAATGAGAAGGATCTGTATTTAAGTTCACAATCATGGTCAAGGTCAAGATCAAGGTAAAAGTCATAGTTTGGTCTAGATATCTTGAACACAGTCAGGAACCAGATGAGCTGAATCAAGGTCAACGTCAATTTCATGGTCATCTTAAGGTCAAAGTCCTATTAAGGATCAAGGGGTCAAGTTTGTGTTCAAAGTGAAACCTGTTTAATATAGTAGGAACAGATTGTCATTGAGGTTAGGATCAAGGTCAAGTATGAGGTTACGGTTAAGGTCATGTGTTAAGACCTAGGCACAGTTCAAGGTTAATATCAAGGTCAATTTCAAGTTCAATTCTGGAGTTGACCTATACATGGGAGTGTGGTCTGAATTATGAACAAAGTCATGATAAAATACAAGTTCAGTATCAAAAGTCAAGGTTAAGTTCCAATTCAATGTTGAGATTGTGGTTAAAATCAAGTGTATATTTAGACGTGGGTCTGGATGAGAGTCTGGGACAAAATGTGGTCTAAATCAGGTAAGGTCGAGGTAAGGGCAGATTTCAATGCGTTAAGCTCAAGTTAAAGGTCGAAGACAGGAGGCCTTGGGCAACACATTAAAATGGATTTTAATCAGTAGCAAAAAATAAATCTGATTGGTATCAAGATCAAGATCTAAGTAAAATTCAAGCTCAGATTCAAAGTCTGGGCCAAGTTCAAGGCTAAGATTAGTTAAAAGACAAATCAAAGTCACACTCGACGTTACTATTAATTACTATTATCACTATTAATGTCAAGGTCCAAGTCAAGTTCAAGTCGTAGTCCCCAATCTGGGCTCCGCATGATAAAGTGGGTCTGAATCAGGGTTTACATCAATGTCAAGGAGAAATTTAAAGTACAGATCACCCTTGGGGCGCCTGGGTGTCTAAGTTGGTTAAGCTTCTGACTCTTGGTTTTGGCTCAGGTCATGATCTCACAGTTTGTGAGACTGAGCCCCGCTTCTGGGTCTGCGCTCACAGTGTGAAGTCTGCTTGAGATTCTCTTTCTCCCTCTCTTCCATTCTGACATTCGCTCTCTCTCTCTCTTTCAAAAAAATAAAAATAAAAATAAAAATAAACTTAAAAATATAAAACACATTTACCTGGTTTGTCGAAGATTCGTTGGCCATATATTTGTGGGTCCGTTTCTGTGTTCTCTATTCCATTGATCTGTGTGTCTGGTTTTGTTCAAATACCATACTGGCTTGCTGATTACACTTTGTAATACAGCTTAAAGTCCAAAATTGTGATTCCTCCAGCTTTGGTTTTCTTTTTCAAGATTACTTTGTCTATTCAGGGTCTTTTGTGGTTTTAGGATGTTTGTTCTAGCTTTGTGAAGAATGAATTCCATTGAATGTGTAGATTGTTTTCCATAGTATCGACATTTTAACAATATTTGCTCTTTCAATCCATGAGCACGGAATGTTTTTCCATTTGTGTCTTCAATTTCTTTCATAAGCTTTCTATATAGTTTTCATCGGACACATATTTACCTCTTTGGTTAGGGTTATTCCTAGGTATTTTATGGTTTTTGGTGCAATTGTAAATGGGGTGTATTCCTTGGTTTCTATTTCTGCTGCTTCATTATTGGTGTATAAATTTCCAAATCTTGATTTTGTATCCTGTGTCTTTGCCGAATTCATGGATCAGCTCTAACAGTTTTTTGGTAAAGTCTTTTGGGTTTTCCACGTAGAGTATGATGTCATCAGAAAAGAGTGAAAGTTTGACTTTCCTTGCTGATTTGGACACGTTTTATTTCTTTTTGTTGCCTGATTGCTCTGGCTAGGACTTCCACTATAATGTTGAACAGCAGTGGTGAGAGTGGACATCCCTGTCGTGTTCCTGATCTTAGGGGAAAGCTCTCCGTTTTTCTCCATTGAGCATGATATTAGCTGTGGGCCTTTCATATATGTTTTTTATGATGTTGAGGTATGTTCCTTCTACCCCTACTTTCTTGAGGGTTTTTATCCAGAAAGGATGCTATATTTCGTCAAATGTTTTTTCTGCATCTATTGTAAGGATCATATGTTTCTTATCCTGCCTTCTCATGTGGTGTATCACGTTGATTGATTTGAAACTGCAGCCCAGGAATGAATCTCACTCAATCATGGTGAATAATTCTGTTAATGTACTGTTAAATTCAATTTGCTAGCACCTTGTTGAGAATATCTGCATCCATGTTCATCAGGATATTTGCCTGTAATTCTCCTTTTTATTGGAGTCATTGTCTGGTTATGGAATCAAGGTAATACTCGCTGCATAGAATGAGTTCAGAAGCTTTCCCCTCATTTCTAGTTTTTGGAAAAGTTTGAGGAGAATAGGTATTAACTATTTTCTTGATTTTTTTTTTTTTAAACATTTTTTTATTGTTGAGAGACAGAGTGCGAGCATGGGAGAGGCAGAGAGAGAGGAAGACACAGAATCCGAAGCAGGCTCCAGGCTTGAGCTGTCAGCACTGAGCCCGATGAGGGGCTTGAACCCACGAACAGTGAGATCATAATCTGAGCCGAAGTCGGACGCTCAAACAACCAAGCCATCCAGGCACCCTGGTATTAACTGTTTTTTTAAATGTCTGGTAGAATTTCCCTCAGAAGCCATCTGGCTCAAGACTCTTATTTGTTGGGAGATTTTTGAGAAATGCTTCCATTTTTTTTTTTTTTTTTGCTTGTTATGAGCCTATTCAAATTTTCTGTTTCTTCCTGTTTGAGTTTTGTTAGTGTGTGAGTGTCTAGGAGTTTGTCCATTCTTCTGTCCGCTTTGTCTGCACATAATTCTCATACTGTTCTCTTATAACTATTTATATTTCTATGGTGTTGCTTTTGATCTTTCCTTTTTCATTTGTGATTTTTATCTATTTGGGTCCTCTTTTCAAGAAGTCTGGCTAGGGATTTATCAATTTTATTTATTCTTTCAAAAAACCACCTCTTAGTTTCAATGATCTTTTCTGCTTTTTGTGTTCTTTTCTTATTCTATATTGTTTATTTCTGCTCTAGTCTTTATCATTCCCTTTTGTTCCTGGCTTTGGGCTTTATTTGCTGCTCCTTTTCTAGCTCCTTAGGTGTAAGGTTAGGTTTTGTATTTCGGACCTTTTTTGCTTCTTGAGAGAGGGCTGAAAAGCAGTATATTTTCCTCTTAGGACTGTCTTTGCTGCATCCAAAAGGGTTTGGACTTTTGTGTTTTCACTTTCATTTGCTTCCATGTATTTTTTAATTAACTTTGACAAAGCAGGAAAGAGGATCCAATGGAAAATAGAATCTTTAGCAAATGGTTCTGAGAGAACTGGACAGGGACCTGCAGAAGAATGAAACTGTACCACGTTCTTACACCATACGCAAACATAAATTCAAAATGGATGAAAGATCTAAATGTGAGACGAGAAACCAACCAAATCCAACGGGAAAAATCAGGCAGCAACTTCTTACTTGACATGCCTCCGGAGGCAAGGGAAATAAAAGCAAAAGTGAACTATTGAGACCTCATGAAGACAAAAACTTATGCATCCTGAAGTAAACAACAAAACTAGAAGGCAACTCGTATGGAATGGGACAAGATATTTGCAAATAACATATCAGATAAATGATTAGTATCCAAAATGTATAAAGAACACCCAAAAAATGATCCAGTGAAGAACTGGGCAAAAGACATGAACAGACACTTTTCCAAAGAAGACATCCTGATGACTAACAAACACATGAAAAAATGCTCAGCATTACCCATCATCAGAGAAATACAAATCAAAACATCAATGGAATACCACTACACATCTGCCCGAATGGGAAAATGGTCAACTCAGGCAACGACAGATGTTGATGAGGATGTGAAGAAAGGGGAACCCTTTTGAATGCTTGGTGGGAATGGAAACTGGTGCAGTCACTCTGGAGAATAGTGTGGAGGTTCTTCAAAAAATTAAAAATAGACTACCCTATGACCCAGCAATTGCACCACCAGGAATTTATCCAAAGCATACAAAAATGCTGATATGAAGGGGCACATTCATTCTAATGTTTATAGCAGTGTTATCAACAATATCCAAATTATGGAAAAAGCCCAAATGTCCATTGACTGATGAGTGGATAAAGAAGAAGTGGTGCATGTATATATGTATACACACATACATATATACAATGGAATAGTATTCAGTGACGAGAAAGAATAACATCTTGCCATTTGCAACAAGGTGGATGGAACGAGAGCGTAGTATGCTAAGTGAAATAAGTCAGAGAAAGATGTGTGATTTCACTCATGGGCAATTTGAGAAATGCAACAGATGAACATAAAGGATGGGAAAGATAAATAAGTTAAAACAGTGGGAGGCAAACCATAAGAGACTTAGATACAGAGAACAAACTGAGAGTTACTGGAGGGGTGTTGATTGGATGCATGGGCTTAAATAAATGGGTGATGGGCATTGAGGTGGGCACTTGTTGGGATGAGCACTGGTTGTCATATGTAAAAGATGAATCACTGGGTCCTACTCCTGAAGCCTAGACTACACTGTATGTTAACTGACTTTAATTTTAAAAAAATAAATTACAGGTCATCTTTAAGTTTGTACTTAGAGCCACATATGGTAGATGATTGGGACAGGCAGAGGGTTTTAACAGGTCAAAAATAAAAACCAACATTAATACCAAAATCAAGGTTTAGGTGAAGTTGAAAGGTAAGTGCAACTTCACATTCAGGCCTATACATTGTCTAGACATTTTATAGGAAGATTGAGTGAGCCACAGCAAAGCTCAAGGTCAAGATCATGATCAAAGGTAAAATCAAAGCTAAAAGTAAAAGTTAAATTTTTCTGAGTTGGAATCCAAGCAAGGCCAAGGAAAATTCAATATTAGCATTAAAGAGAAGATCAAGACCATTGTCAGGAAAAAATTCTAAATAAAAATCAAAATCAAGGTTAAGCTCAAGAAGAGCACATAGTATTCAAGGAGAAGTTGTAGAGTAGGCAGACTGAGTGTGAAAGAAATGGCATTAGGATGGTGGGGAATGAGCATGAAAAGGGTGGTGGTTGTATCATGCAGTGAGTGGGCATAGAGTGGTTGTTGAATGCACAAAGTTTAGTGTGCAAGGAGTGGAAGTTGGGTGATAGGGAACACTTGTAGAGTGATTGCTAGATTACACATGAGCACACAGTGAAAGTAGAATAGCACAGTGAGTTTGCAAGGATTTATTGTTGAATGGCACAGAGTGTGCAAGGAGTGGAAACTGCAAAGTGCAGAATGAATTAAAAAGAGTGACTATTGATTCACATGGAGTGAGTGTGCAGGAAGTGATTGTTGAGTGGCAGATAATAGGTGTGCGAGGAGTGGTATTGGATGGAGAAGATGGAGTGCATTAAGAGAGATCGTTGGATAGCAGTGCATGTTCTAGGAAAGGGATTGGGCTGTACATAATGCCTGTGCAAAGAATAGTTGTTAAATTGCACACTGAGAGTGTCCAAAGAGTGGTTTACAAATCGCAGTGAGTGTGGAAAAAGTGGTTATTGAAACACTACATGTGTAGAGAGGATGTTGAATGGTATGCAGTGTGAAGAGCAATTATTAAATGCAAAATAGTGGGCTTGCAAGGAATAGAAGTTGGTAGGATCAGCCAAGAGTACATATAATAGTTGTGGAATTTCACATAAGGAGTATGTAAGGAATGATTGTCAAATGGCATGGAAGGAGTGGAATTGGGATAGTGCAGAATGAGTATAATGTGCATGAGGTTGTTCTTGAATAGCACACAATGTGAGTGAAAGGAGTGATATTGGAATAGCAGTGACACGGGTGGAAGGAGTGGATGTTAAACACAAGTGGGGAGTAACCAAGTGCAATTGTTAAAAAAGAACAGTTGGTGTGTGAGAGATGTTCAAATAGCTCAGAATGAATAGGCAAGTATTGCAATTTGGATGGAACAGAAAGAATGTACATAGCGTATTTATGGCAGATAGTGAGTGTGCCAAGAGTGAGTATTAGATACCACAATGTTGGTTTTAAAGAGTGGTAGCTGGATTGTGCAGAAGGATTATATATGAGAGGTTCGTCATTTGCACACATAGTTTTGTGAGTCACAGACCCTGAGGTTTTAGGCAAGTGTAGCTAAACGGCACTGAGTAAGTAGTCTGGAGTGAAGGTTGGATTGGAGGTGGGAATAGGGGCTGTTGGAAAACCCACAGTGAGTGTGCAAAAAGTGACTATTGAACGCCAGGCAGTTGTGCACAAAGAAGCTATTGAATAGCACAGCGTGCAAGCAATGATGGTCAAATGGAAAACAGGAGGTGAAAGAGTGACGTTTGAATAATGCAAAAGAAATGTGCGGAGAGATTGAATTACACACAATTTGCTGTGAATTGGGGAGTCAGTGTGTGTATGTGTATGCAAAGACAGTAACAGAATGTGTTTAGAATGAGTAGAATATGGATGGTGCAAAACTAGTATTCAAAGAGTAGTTTTTAAATATTTTTTTAATGTTTATTTAGATTCCAGTTAGTTCACATACCAATTCAAAGAGACACATGCGCCCTGATGTTTATAGCAATATTATCTACAATAGTCAAATTATGGAAACACCCCAAGTTTCCTTTGATGATATATATATATATATATTCTGTTGTGTATAGAACTAGAGTGTATTATGCTATGCAAATAAGTCAGTCGGAGAAGGACAAATACCATACGATTTCACTCATATGGAATTTAAGAAACAAAACGATCAAAGAGTGATTTTTGATTTGCTCTGAATATGGAAACAGTTTGCCTGTCGGCAAATAGGGAGTTCACAAAGAATGATTGTTGAATGGCATATTATTGGAATACAAGGAGTGGACATCGGACGGGGCAGAATAAATGTATAAGGGCTGTATTTTTAATTACATTGAGTATCTAAAAAGATGTTTTTACATTGTACAAAATGGGGAAAGAGTGGCTGTTGAATTGCTTATAGTGAGTTTGTATAAAGTGGTTGTTGAGTAAGATTCAGTAAGTGTGCAAAGACAGAATGTTAACTGACAAGTAGCCGAAATTGGATTTTGGGTGATACAGAGTGAGTGTATGAAGAATACTTGTTGAATACCAAAAAGTCAGTGTCAAAGAGTGATTGTTTTATTTTCCAGCTTTATTGAGGTATAACTGACAAAATTATAAGATATGTTAAGTGTAAATGTGATGATTTGATATATGTATACATTGTCAAAAGAATTCCCCCATCTAGTTAAACAACATATCTATCATTGCACATGGTTACTTTTTTGTTTGAGAATCTTTAAATTCTACTAGAAAATCCAATTATACAACACAGTGTTATCAACTATACTCACCATTTTATACATTAAATCCACAGACCTTATTCATCTCATAGCTTAAAGCTTGTACACTTTTATCAAGTTCTTTCTATGTCCCTCACCCCTCAGTCCACAGCAACCACTTTCTATTGTCTGCTCCTATGAGTTCAACTTTTGTGGATGGCTTATTTCACTTAGCACAATGCCTTCCAGGTTCGTTCATGTTGTTTTAAATGGTCGGATTTCCTTTTTCTTTTTTTTTAATGGCTAGCATTCAATTGTTTGTATGTATGTGTGTGTGTGTGTGTATGTGTGTGTGTATACATACACATGTATATATATATATATATATACACGTGTGTGTGTGTGTGTGTGTGTGTATATATACACATACAGACATACGTAACACCATATGTCTTCATTACCCATTCACCCATTGACAGACACTAAATTGTTTCTGTATCTCGGCTATTGTGGGTAATACTGTAGTGAACATGGAATTACAGACATGTCTTTAAGATAATGATTTCTGGGGTGCCTGGGTGGCTCAGTTGGTTAAGCGACCAACTTCAGCTCAGGTCATGATCTTGCAGTTCATGAGTTCAAGCCCTGCATCTGGCTCTGCGCTGTAAACTTGGAGCCTGGAGCCTGCTTTTGATTCTGTGCCTCCCTCTCTCTCTCTGGCCCTCCCCTGCTCATGCTCTGTCTCTCAAAAATTAATAAATGTTAAAAAAAATTTTAAAAACAGATAATGATTTTTCTTTCCTTTAGGTAATATACCCAGAAGTGGAATTGCTGGATCATATGATAATTCTATTTTTAATTTCTTGATTAAGTTCTATGTTTCCATAGTGGCCGTATCAGTTTACATTCCCATCAACAGTGTACAAGTGTTCCCTGTCCTCCACATCCTAACCAGCATTTGTCATCTTTTGTGTTTTTTAATGTGGTTGTTGATTAGCACACAGAAATTGTGCAAGGAGTGACTGAGAAATAGCAGAGGATGTGCAAAAGGGGAAATTGGAAGAAAATTACTATGCATAGAATGGTTGATTGTGTTCAAAGAGTGGCTGTTGTGTGGCAGGTGAGTGTGCAAAGTGGATGTTATGTTGCAGGCTATTGTTCAAAGAATGGTCGCTAACTGTCAACGGTGTGTTTCCAGAGAATACCGGTTAAATGCACACACAGTGTGCCAAATGCAGCTTTTAGGTCTCAGATTGTGTGTGCAAGGAGCAGAAGTTGGCTGGTACAGAATGAGGGTACAAAGATTGCTTATGGAATCACAGTTACAAAGAACGATCGTGAATAACAAAAGGGATGTGCAGAAAGGGAATTTAGATGCTGCAAAATCTATGGCAAGATGGGTTGTGCAACAGCACACTGAACACTGACATTGGAATAATTATCCACAACACTTATTAGTGATGGTAAGGATGATTTTATTCAAGGGGGGGACTCTGATGATAGGTATCAGGACCACAGCAATGGGGTCTTGGAATGAGGGAGATGGATTGGGCCCAACTCTGAATACAACATGTGGGAACCTCTAGCTAAGGAGCAGGGTGGGGGTCAGTGGATGGAAAATTACTAAAAGGCAACCCCAAGAGGAAGGGGGGATTCTGGCTAAGCCCACCCAACAGGATTCTTGCTGAAGGCAGGCCAGGGTGATGTCCACTAGAGGGTGGTTGGGGCTGAGGGACATCTATCAGACACTGAAGGGTGAGGGAGTCTGGAGAAAACGATTTATTTAGGACGATTCTTGCTAAAATTAGACTGGGCAGAGAGGAACAGGAAGCCCAAATGTCAGGCCTAGTTAACTAAAAGCTCAGAGGAGGCTGAGTAGAGTTTCTTGAAGGAGTGACCCTTTGTCAGTCCATCCCTCACAAAAAGGGTTTTTAACTTAAACAGTTTTCTTTTTACTTGTTACTTGATAAGAAGTTACTTGTTAAGAAGCAATCTCAGCAGTGGGCACCTGGCTAGATCAGTGGGTTGAGTGTCCAACCTCGGCTCAGGTCATGGTCTCATGGTTCAAGACTTTGAGCCCCGCACAGGGCGCTGTGCTGACAGCTCTGAGCCTGGAGCCTGCTTCGGATTCTGTGTCTCCCTCTCTGTCTGCTCCTCTCTCCCTCACGTTCTGTATCTCTGTCTCTCAAAATGAATAAACATTTAAAAAGATCAAATAGGGAAGTAAACTTCTGTACTTGATGTGAGTAAAATATCATGTAAGCCCTCATGTCTCAAATATTTCTCCTACATTGGTTGAAACTTTCAAGTTGGGTATGATGGAGGCAGGCTGCTCCCCCATACTAAACCTTCCAAATGGATCTGAACCCAAACAGTGGAATTCCATTGGAGAGGAGAAAGGACAGAAGCTGAGAAGGCGCCACCCCACCCACACAGGCCCTGCCCCCTCAGGTCCCCACCCTGTCAAGGCCAGGTCCAGCCTACATTGGCCCCTCTTCCTGGGGTCACCGCCCTGAGGCTAGGCACCCCCCCCCACCCCCCGCTTCTTTCCTACAGGGAAGCAGTTGCAGAAGAGTCATTTTCAGGTAAACGAGTGTCCTTCTGTCCACTGCAAACCTGGCTTTCAGGGTACCTCTCTTCCCATGACCTGCACACCTCAGACGTCTGTGGGGAATGGGGCGGGAGTTCCCTGTATTTGGTGAGAATTACCAAAATGTGACGCAGGGACATGACGTCACCTAATGTTGCTGGGACAAATGAGCTTGTTGGACAGAGTTGGCAGAAAGCTTCAATTTGTAAAAAAAAAAAAAAAAAAAAAAGATAGTATATGCAGAGTGCAATAAAGTGAAGTGCAATTAGACAAGGTATGGTTGTATTCTTTGGTACTTAATAAATAATTTTACACTACTTCAGTGTGTATGGGTAAGGATATTGATGTATTTTATATTAAGAAACAAAACCTAGTTGGGCCAGTTAGTCTAATATTCAACAGATTTTCTTCCTTGTGTGATCTGTTAAATTGGTGGGCTAGGAACTAAAGTCCCCAACTAAGTATATATTCTCTTCAAGTTCTCTTGGTTCTTTCTCAGCAGATGTTGAAGGTCGAGCTGGATTAACATGGAATTTTAATCTAACAGATCATTTGTTCATGGTGAGTAAATTGCTCAGAGTTATTTCCATAGATAACTCTCTTTCACGTTTTCCAGTGCCAATAATTAGGTCTTCACAATTTCATATTTTTCATAGTTTAAAATAGTTTTCTAGGAAAGAGGAATTGAGATTAATGTAAATAAAAGCTGTAAAGTGAAGCCTATCTTACTCAGGAGCATGAAATATGGTCGGAATCGTTAGCCTGTGCTGGTTACTCTCTGCTGGCTTTTCCTACTCACTCCCTTGCCTGCCCAACTGAATACATATACAGAAAGTCACAACACAGCTGGTAAGAGAGAGACAAAATTCCCCTAACGCAACTTTTCTTATTGCAGTAAAATACATATAGTAACATTTACCATCTTATTTACCATCTTAATAATTTTTAAGTACACAGTTCAGTGGTGTTAAATCCATTCACAACACTGGGCAACCATCACCACCATCCATCTCCAGAACTCTTTTCATCCTGTAAAACTGAGACACTATATCCGTTGAACAAAAACTACCTATTCTTCCCAGTCCTCAGCCCCTGGTAACCAGTGTTCCACTTTCTGTCTTTATGATTTTGACACTTGTAAATATTTCATACATTATTTGTCTTTTTGTGACTGGTTTATTTCATTAGCATAATTTTCTCAAGGTTCATCCATGTTGTGGCCTAACTTCCTTCTTTTTCAAGACAGGAAAGTATCTTTTGTATGTATAGACCACATTTTGGTTCTCCATTCATCCATTGATGGACATTTAGGTTGCATCCACATTGTAACTATTGTGAACTATGCTACTATGAACGTGGGTGTATTTGATTTAAAATCTATTTTGTCTAATAGTATAACCACCCCTGCTCTTTTTGGGTGCTATTTGTATAGAATATCTTTTCCATGCTTTCCTTTTAATTCTATTTGTGTCTTTTGATCTAAAATGAGTCTCTTGCAGATAGCAAATACTTCAATCCTCTTTTTAGATCCATTCTTCCAATCTCTGCTTTTTGAATGCAGAATTTAATCCACTTTTCTTTGAAGTAATTACTGGTAAGGAGGTACTTGTTTTTATCACTTTGCTGTTTCCTTTCTATGTGCTTTGTAGCGTTTTTTTTTTGGGGGGGGGTCCCTTATTTCCTGCATTAGTGTCTTCTCTTGTGTTTAGTTGATTTTCTCTAGTGAATTGTTTAAATTCTTTTCTCATTTTCTTTGTGTATATTCTATAGCTGCTTTCTTCGTAGTTACTGTGGGAAGTACATTTAACATTCTAAGTTATGGGGCGCCTGGGTGGCTCAGTCGGTTAAGCGGCCGACTTCAGCTCAGGTCATGATCTCACAGTCTGTGAGTTCGAGCGCAGCGTCGGGCTCTGTGCTGACGGCTCAGAGCCTGGAGCCTGCCTCAGATTCTGTGTCTCCCTCTCTCTCTGCCCCTCCCCTGCTCATGCTCGGTCTCTATGTCTCTCAAAAATAAATAAACGTTAAAAAAAAAAAAAAACCTTTAAAAAAAAAACATTCTAAGTTATGATAGCCTAATATGCATTTATACTAGCTTAACTTCAATAACATGGGAATGCTCTTCTCCTTTACAGCTCTGACCCCACCTCCTTTCAATTATTGATGTCAAAAAATTATATATTTTCAGATTGTGAGTCAAAAACATAGAGTAATACTTCTTTTAAAAAATACATTAGTCACTTAATGTACAAAGGAAAAAGTAGAACTGCAAACTAAAGTTCCAATGATACTAGCTTTTTTAAAATATATATATATATGTATGTATTTTTAAATATCTCTAACATTTTCCTTAAAGGAAGCCAGAACAGAATGGCTTCATCAGTTTGCATTCTAACCTGCAGTGCAAGAGTGTTCCCCTTTCTCCATATCCTCACCAACAACCGATGTCTCTTTTATTGTTAATTTTAGCCATCCTAACAGGTGTGAGGTGGTAGGTATCTCATTATAGTTTTGCTTTGCATTTCCTAATGATGAGTGATATTGAGCATCTTTCCGTGTGTCTGTTGGCCATCTGGAAGTCTTCTGTGGAAGTGTCTATTCATGTCTTCTGCCCATTTCATAACTGGGATGTTTTAATTTTGGGTGTTGATTTTGATTACTTGTTTCTAGATTTTGGATCCTAACCCTTTATCAAATGTGGCGCTTGAAAATATTTTCTCCCATTCCTTAGGCTGCTTGGAGTTTTAATTGTTTTATTCACTGTGCGGATGCTTTTTATCTTGATAAGACTATAAGTCCGCCATCAAAAAGCATGGAGTCTTGCAATTTGCAACTACGTACATGGAACTAGAATTTATTATCCTAAGCAAAATGAGTCCATCTGAGAAAGATAAATACCATATGATTTAACTCCTATGTGGAGTTTAACATGCGGGAAGGCAGGGAAGAGAAGAAAGGGAGGTGCTTAATGATAGAGAGAAACTGAGAGTTGATGGAGGGACATGGGTGAGAGATGGGCTAGGTGAATATGGGTATTAAGGAGGGCCCTGTGAGGAGCATTGGGTGTTATATGTAAATGACAAATCACTAAATTCTACTTTGGAAACCAACATGTTAACTAACTAACATTTAAATTAAAAAAAGAAATAAACAATCTTAACATCCCACTGACTTGGTCATGGTCCATTAAAGAGTTTTGACAACAGTGCGATATGTTCTGTCTGACACCATCACTTTATTTTTTTTTTTTTAATTTACTTCCAAGTTAGTTAGCATATAGTGCAACAATATGATTTCAGGAGTGGATTCCTTAATTCCCTTTACCGTTTAGCCCATCCTCCCTCCCACAGCTCCTCCAGTAACCCTCTGTTTGTTCTCCATATTTAAGAGTCTCTTATGTTTTTGTCCTCCTCCATGTTTTCATATTATTTTTTGCTTCCATTCCCTTATGTTTATCGGTTTCGCATCCAAAAGTCCTCATATGAGTGAAGTCATACGACATTTGTCTTTCTCTGACTGACTACTTTCGCTTAGCATAATACCCTCTAGTTCCATCCATGTGGTTGTGGCAAGATTTCATTCTTTTTGACTGCCAAGCAATACTCCATTGTGTGTGTGTGTGTATATATATCTATATATCTATATATATATGCCACATCTTCTTTATCCATTCATCCATCAATGGACATTTAGGCTCTTTCCATACTTTGGCTACATTGATAGTGCTGTTACAAACATTGGGGTGCATGTGTCCCTTCAAAACAGCATACTTGTATCCCTTGGATAGATACCAAGTAGTGCAATTGCTGGGTCATAAAGGTAGATCTATGTTTAATTTTTTGAGGAAACTCCATACAGTTTTCCAGAGTTGCTGAGCCAGTTTGCATTCCCATCAGCAGTGCAAAAGAGATCCTATTTCTCTGCATCATCACCGACATTTGTTGTTGCCTGAGTTATTAATGTTAGCCAATCTGATGCATGTGATGTGGTATTCATTGTGGTTTTGATTTGTATTTCTCTGATGATGTGTGATGTTGAGCATTGTTTTGTGTGTCTGTTGGCCATCTGGATGTCTTCTTTGGAGAAGTGTCTATCATGTCTTTAGCCCATTTCTTCATTGGATTATTTGTTTTTTGGGTGTTGGGTTTGATAAGTTCTTTATAGATTTTGGATATTAACCCTTTATCTGATATGTCATTTGCAAATATCTTCTCCCATTCTGTCTGTTGCCTTTTAGTTTTGTTGATCGTTTCCTTCATTATGCAGAAGATTTTATGTTGATGAGGTCCCAATAGTTGATTTTTGCTTTTGTTTCCCTTGCCTCTGGAGATGTGTTGAATAAGAATTTGCTGCAGCCAAGGTCAGAGAGGTTCTTGCCTGCTTTATCCTCGAGGATTTTGATGGCTTCCTGCCTTAAATTTATGGCTTTCATCCACTTTGAGTTTATCTTTGTGTACAGTGTAAGAAAGTGGTCCAGATTCATTCTTCTGCATGTCACTGTTCAGTTTTCCCAGCACCACTTGCTAAAGAGACTGTCTTTATTCTATTGAATATTCTTTCCTGCTTTCTCAAAGATTAGTTGTCCATACATTTGTGGGTCCGTTTCTAGGTTGTCTATTCTGTTCCATTGACTTGAGTGTCTGTTCTTGTGTCACTACCATACTGTCTTGTTGATTACAGCTTTGTAATACAGCTTGAACTCTGGGATTGTGATGCTTCCTGCTTTGGTTTTCTTTTTCAAGATTGCTTTGTCTATTTGGGGTATTTTCTGGTTCCATTCAAATTTTAGGATTGTTTGTTCTAGCTCTGTGAAGAATGAGAGTGTTATTTTGATAGGGGTTGCATTGAATATGTAAATGGCATTGGGTAATATTAACAGTTTTACAATATTTGTTCTTCCTATCCAGGAACATGGAATATTTTTCCATTTTTTTTCTGACATCATCACTTTAAGTGGCTGTATTATGGTCCTGCTGCCAGAGGAAATGGATCCTCTCTGTCTGAAGAAGTGTTGCATTCAGGGCTTTTAGTGTCAAAGCAGAGATGACACATGCATACAGGAATTCTTTGTGCTAATCTCTAACCACTGCCTTTGGTTTCTAGAAGCAGACCCCTTCCCACCAGAATCAAAGGTGATAGCACCTGAAATCACGGCAACCATCACCCTCCAGTAACAGAGCGGAAGCCCCTCTCGCTACTGAAATGAGTGCTCTAGTCTCTAATGCACAGCAACAAGAGACGGTCTAGTTTCAGGAATTTGGTGAAATATTCTTGCTGGTTTGTTGGATGAGAAATTACACCAAATCTATTGTCCTATGTTCACTTTTCTAATGATGAGTGAGGCTGAAAGTTCATCACTTACAGCCATTTCCAAAATGTAGCCACGGTTCTTAGTTCAGAGGTGTGCCTGTTCAACACACTCCTCGAATTCCCCAGGGACGATGATCCATGTCCAGTCAGGAAACTTCACTCCTTGTAAAACCACTAAGCTGTTAGTGACGCCTATGACCAATGGAACACAGTTGGAGTGATGACAGATCAGTTTCGAGATTTCATGACAAAAATTCTGTCACTTTCTTCTTACTTTGTCCTGTATTTGTTCCATCTCTCCCTATGTCTATCTTCTCTCTCTTTCTCTCTCTCTCTTCCTCCCTCCCTCCCTCCCTCTCTCCCTCTCTCCCTCTCTCCCTCCCTCCCTCCCTCCCTCCCTCCATCCCTCCATCCCTCCCTCTACTCTCTGTCCTCATTTGCTCCCTTTGTCTCTCCTCTAACCCTGGAAGCAGGGGATCAGCACTTAAGTTAGAGGCTACCATCTGAGACTCTTACATAGAAGAAAAAGAAACAAGTTCCCAGGTCAAAGATTGAAACATGCTCTCAGTTCAAACTGAATTCTGACATTGCCCATGTCAGTGAGCTTGAGAGTAATGTATCACCCTGTTGAGTCTCTGTTGAGACCACATCCCTGGCTTCATAGAGACTTTGAGGCAGTGTCACGCAGCTATGCTTTGACCAGATTCCTCACCCAACAAAACTGTGAGCTATTAAATATTTGTAGTTTTAAGATTCTAGGTCTTTGGATAGTGCTGTCAGAGAGGAATGGATAACTAACAGTCTACTAGGTCTCAGCATCTGGTCTGTGCTCTTTCTTCTCCCTGCTTCTCCCCTCCCAGGATCCCACAGGCACATTTTCCACCTTTCTAATGTTTCTAAAGGACAAACTCAATTCTGTCTCCTATTCTCCATGTCCCTATGTATCCATTTCTATCATTTTTCCCTTTTCCAAACTAGGTCTTCCCTGTGAGATATTCACAGCCAGTGTCCAAGAGAGATCTCCTCTCCTTTTAACTGGACTGTTGCATTGATCTAACTTACTCAGGGATAGGTTGAGGAACACCCTCCCTTGAGACTCACCTTTCCTAACTCTATTGACAAAGAGAGGACTAAGGCATTGGAAGGTGCCCAGAACAGAATTTCTGCCCATAAGCCAAGCCCAGAAGAGCTGAGAGGGAGCTGGCCTCACTTGTGGGGCAAAGTCACTTAGCTCCTCATTTCTCTCTCAGCATTATGCTGCCCTCATCTGCAGTGAAGAACTCAGGCCATTGATGGCTGCATTCCCATCCCCTTGCACTTTTTCTGCCTAGGCATTCGCTGTGGGGATTCAGGGCCAGAATGTCAGAGCCATGTCTTCTCTTGTCAAGTGGGGAATCCGACCACGTTCTCCCAACTTGGAGAATAGTTGGGCAACATAGACTCACCCATAGGGCTTGCGTTTCAGCCTTACCCCTGGCCACAATAGACATAAGGCACCTAAAGGAGCCCGGCATAGAATGTCTGCATGTAGGCAGGGACACAGGAGTGGAATGTGGCCAGCCTCGGTTCTGCAGAAAGGGGAAATGGAGGTAGGCACCACACTCTAAGTTCCATCCTATATCTCTCCTAAAATAAAGAACTCTGGCCCTCCATATGTTCCCATCCCTTTGTGGGTTTTCTAATGAGGTTTTGGGTCACACTCAGGAGAAATGGGGTGTTCACTCACATAAAAAGGACTCAGGGATTCATGGAGAGCCCCCCGACACTGCCTGTGCTAACCAAGAGCATTCAGTTTCTGATATCCCAAGACAAAATTGCTCTCCTCGTACTGAAAATGTGGTGCTTGGCAGGATGCAGGTGGCGTGGTGATGTTTATCCTGATTATGGCCCTTATCGGACTCACTGACCTGCCTTTAATCTGAAAAAAGGAAGGCTCTCAGATGGAGTTTGCTCCTAGACATGGGTCAGTGCAGAAAGAGCTCAGACAAGGACTTCTGCACCAGAGCCTTTCCAAAGTCATAGAGTGTGCCAATGGTAACGTTCTTGCTTTGGTGAAGGGTGAGATTTGGGCACCTGTAGTAGATGTCAAAGTAACAGTGGCATGAACAGAATACAGATGTGACCCTTCTGCATATAAATGAACCCCAGATGTGGCTAGTCTATAACTGATTATTGCCTGCCCACCATGGGAGATCACATATTGTTGATCTCCCTGCTCTAACGTGTCAGTACAAGATTTCCTTTTTTAATATTTAAGAAAGCAGGATCTATACTTCACACATTATGGTGTGGCTAGAACATCAAGTCATTTACACAAAAATTAATTGGTCTTGAAAAAAACTTCATTATTTATAAAATTAATTCAGATAAACTGGAAGTGGTATGTTGAGCTATACTTTTTTAAATTGATCAAGAGTTGAAATGTTTTATGATTTTTCCCTGAACAGTTTATCCAAAAAATCCTAGGTTCGTATAGTTTGATTTCAATGTTTATTAAGCACAGAACCAAAACAAAATTGTGTGTGTGTGTGTGAGCTAAATTCTCCAAGATAAAATGTCTGAGTCAGGAGAGCAGGGTCAAAATGGAGGTGTAGAAATAGCAAGATCAAATCATCTGCTCGTTTTTTCCCACAGTATTAGGACAAACTTTTTTTTAATTCTCAGTAGTTAACATAGAGTGCAATATTAGTTGCAGGATCAGAATTCAGTGACTCATCCCTTACACAATGCCCATCCTAACAAGTGCCCACCTCAATACCCATCCCCCATCTGTCCCATCCGCCATCCACCCAGAAAAAGAAATCAAGGAATCCATTCCGTTGATAATTGCACCAAAGATACGTTGTAAGATACTTAGAAAACAACCTGACCAAAGAGGTATAAGAAATGTACTCTGAAAACTTATGAAGGAAATAGAAGAGGATACAAAGCAATGAGAAAACATTTGATTCTCATGGTTGGAAAGTACAAACATTGTTCAAATATCTATACGCCGAAAACATTCTAAACAGTTAATGCAATCCCTGTCAAAATAACACCAGCACCTCTCACACAGGTAGAACAAACAATCCTAAACTATGTATGTCATGACAAAAGACCCCGAATAGCCAACATAATCCTGAAAATGAAAAGCAAAGGTGGAGACTTCACTGGTGAACATATTTCAAAGAGCACTAAAAAAAAAGAAAAAGAAAAAAGAAAAGAAAAGAAAAACAAAAGCCTAATTAAAATTATTGTGACTGACTCACTTATTCCAAGTATGCTTGTTTTTATTTTGTTTCTATGCTTATACTTCATCAGTAATATCATAAAACCAATTGTTTGCCACTCAAAAACTTAGAAGAAATTAAGAAGAAAATGAGGGCCGACTGTGATATCATGAAGTTTCCATATTTCTTTATCCATTTTCTTTTTTTTTTTTAATTTTTTTTTTTGTTAACGTTTATTTATTCTTGATAAACATAGAGACAGAGCGTGAGCAGGAGAAGGGCAGAGAGAGAGGGAGATACAGAATCTGAAGCAGGCTCTAGGCTCTGATGAACCGTCAGCACAGAGCACGATGTGGGGCTCGAACTCACAGACTGTGAGATCATGACCTGAGCTGGAGTCGGCCGCTTAACCAACTGAGCCACCCGGGCGCCCCTCTTTATCCATTTTCTAATCAGAAGTGTTTCAAAATATTCAAACTTACCATTCCCAGGTGATAGTAGAATTTGACAAAATTCAGCAGCCACAAATGACAGACTGCTTTTCACATGAATTTAGACATTTCTATACTTGTGTCAGATATCAGTTACCTGTTTGGACGTCACACAGAATTACTCAAAGCTCAACCTCGGGAAGGCTTCCCACTACAGTCACATATGTTCTATTAATGTCTATATAGCCAAAGAGATTAAAAAAAAAAAAAAAAAAGAATGACGTGTCCCTGTGTGTTTAATGCAATCCAAAGAAAGATATCACGCTGCAAAGCAATCAGGTTAGATGTTGAAAAGCATAGAGAGGCTAAAACCCAAATGCACTTCAATGCAGGTGGTGCTGGAAAGAGCCCACCTCACTACAGGGGCAAGAAGAGATGGAGATTAGGGCTCAGAGTCAGGAGCGACTGGTCTGTGCTCAAACAGTGATAAGAAACTCTAGGCAAGCTCCCGCTCCGGTGGTGTTACCACACAGCAATCAGTTTTTGATGTTGGGAAGAAAGGTGGTTCTTCTGTGACTGAGAACTCAGTACTTGGCAGGATTGTGTTGGCCCACATGGTCACTCCCCACATTCTACCCACCTCCTGGAATGCCTGAACTTCCTTCATTCTGAGATACTAACGGTTTGTCCCTGCAAAGTCCATACATTGAAGAGTTAAGACTAGAAAAAACTCAACTCAATAACTAAAGGACCAGAGCCTGTTTCCACAGACTTGGGTGTGAGCCAGGAGCCTGACAAGAGCCCCAAAACACTACTGTTCTATCACTGAAGGAAAGGGATGGAAAATAGTGACAGCTCTTTGGCACATAGGGCTCCTAGGTGTGTAGCTAAAGGATGTTCCCCTTAGATCTGGCCCTCCTATGTTGGTGATGACACCAACCTTGCCTAGGGAAAAGTGCTAGTGATTCATGTGAAGCTTTCTACCATTTTCACTGGAAATGAAGACATTTGGCCCTTGGTGCATCCCTTCAGATGCCCTTGCTCTTTCATTAATAAGGATTTAATTAGGGGACATTCACAGATATAATCTGGGAGAACATTGTGACGGTAATCATGGAGTTGTCACTAGTTCCCAATAACCTGGGACAGACTGGGCCACAGGAGTCTATGGAATTCTTCTGCGAGACTTACTTTGGCAAAAGCAGGCACGGGGCATTGGAAACTGTTCAGCAGAAGAAGTTTGCATGTGCACAGGGGCAAATCATGTTGGGAAGGATCCAATCTGACTTCTGGAGCAAGGGCCCAGCGTCCAGTTCAGGAGCTACAGGGCTGTCACTCGGTGCCCGGTAATTCCCTGGGAGTCTGCGCTCACATCGTGTCATCACATAGCTCTTAATTTTTTATCTCAAAAAGTAAAGGTTGACCTCCTGCGGGTAAGAACTTCATGTTTGGCAGGATCCTGTTGGCATGGGACAATAGCTCGGCTCTCTGTCCACCCTGTCAAGGAAAACCTGAGCTACCTACCTCTGAGACACTCACAGTTCATGCATGGAAAGTCCATTCACTGAACAAGCGAGGGCACAAAACTACTCAGAGCCTAAAATACCAGAGCCCGAATCGACAGACCTGCCAGTACCAGGATCCTACCTTGTGAGTCACTACTGTGTCTTTCCACAGATACGCATGCCTTCAAAGTTGGTGACGGCTTGACACAATCCAGACCTTATTGAAGTTGGGTGCATTACTTTTGCCTACAGAACTACCTGGTATAGCTAGTGGATGCTCCACTTCTCTTCAGGCCACAGGTCTTTCTTACACCTTGGACTTCAAACTTCCCCAGAGGATTGTGCTAGTAACATAATCTACAGCTTCATTCTGTCCTCCTCTGACAGGAAGAATGTGAGCCCTCAGTGTATCCTTTTCAATTCTCTTACACTTATCCTCACCGTGTGTTCGCTGGGAGATAATTGAGTGCCAGAGTCAGGCAGCAATTTCATCCAATTTTAATTGTGGAGTCATGCCAAGTACCCATAAGTATGGGATAGCTTTAGGAACAGGTGCCCCTGGGCTGTGTGCCACATCTACCTAGTGAACAGGAGTTACCGGGGACTTGAATGTGTTAAGCACAGGAGGATTGCTTGTGGGTAGGGACAGGTGATATTCGGAGATAGTTAGTCTCACTTTGGTGGTAAAAGCTGATGGAGATGGGGTCTTCAGGGCCTCAGTCAGAAGGAAAAAAAAAAGTTAAACTTACTGGGCTGATTAAGTCCCAGGGAGCCAGTATGAAGATTGTTTTCTACCCCCACAACAACTAATTACTGATATCAAGGGGAAAATGTTGCCCTCCTAATAAGGTGGGGCATTGACGTTTCTGTTGGTGCAGTGACTATTACTGTGCTCTGTACCCCTGGCATGGACTTCCCGAACATCCTGCTCTCTGAGACTCTAAGGGTTCCCCACATGCCCACTCTGTTTCCACAGCAGGTGAACATGAAAGAAACTACTCAAAAACTAAAACCTCAGCACCTGTTCCCACAGACGTGGGCATCAGCTGATATTGCGACTCTGCCCTCCAAATCATACTGCTTTTCCCTGCTGGCAAGTGCCCAAGCCTTCCTACACTGTTTGTAGGGTTTTGATGCTACTTTAGGACTTCCAGGCATAGATAAAATACGTTCTGTTTTTCTAGAGCCCCCAGGTTTTCCATAGGACATCAAGCTTCATAGGTTATCCTAGGACATCAAGCTTCTCTGGGAATTGTGCCATGCAATTCATTCACAGCTTTATTCCATTGTCATCTGAGACAAAGAATTGGGAGCAAAGTTCATCCCTTCCAATTCCCTTGATCCATTTCTAACCAGGATTTCCTGTGAGGGACAGAGAGTGTGAGTCTGCTAGGATTTCTCTCCGATTTTCATTGTGGAGTCCTGCTACATTCCCTGAAATCCAGGCCCACTTGAGCAATGGGTTCTCCATGGGCTCACCTGAGACACCTACCTGTCACCAGAAGGCAAAAAGCCTTGGAAAGGGTCAAGTGTTATTGGGAGGGAGCAAAGGGAGTTGAGGATCAGGGGTCAGATTCAGGAACCATGTGGCTTTGACTCAGAGAGTGCCCAGCATTCAGCACCAGCTAACACGAGGCAATTACTAAGGACATAGTGCTGTCCTTTACTGAGACCTCTGTGCTTGGCAGGCGTCTGTTGGCCTGAGGGCTGTTGGTTCCCCTGATCCCTCCTGCCACTGCGACATTCCTGTATTCTGAGATGATCGAAATTTGAGCATGAGCATTGTTTTTCCCCAGATGGTCAGGGCAGAGATCATTCAAGGACTCTGGGACCAGAACCCGATTCCACAGACATGAGTGCCAGCCAGCACAAAGAAGCCAACATTCAGATAGGTACCAAGTGCCTCTACCCACTGAATGGAAAAGTAAGGCAATAACCAGAAGCCTTCCTGTCCTATCTAGGTCAGGATGCAGTGTTTTTGTGGCTGGTGCTGCCTTTCATCTCAACCCCCCAGGTGTTTCCTTTTTACTCTCAGGAAACCAAGCTTGCCTAGGAAATCATGCTCATGTCAGCAGTCCTAGCTTCATTCCATTTTCACCTGAGCTGAACAACTTTGCCCTCACTGTGTTGCCTTTGATTTATTATTATTATGTGAAGAATGCTGTTTATATATTATGGCTTGGGCAAGCTGGGTCAGTTGGCAAGTTTACGAGGAGACATTCATATATAACATATGTGACTAAAGTGGGAAGCCTTCCCGAGGTTGAGCTTTCAATAACTCTGTGTGATCTCCAAATAGGTAACTGATATCTGACACCAGTATAGAATTATCTAAATTCAAAGCAGGAAAGAGTATCCAATTAAAAAAAGACAGCCTCTTTAACAAATGGTGCTGGGAGAACTGGGCAGCAACATGCAGAAGAATGAAACTAGACCACTTTCTTTCACCACTCACAAAAATAAACTCTAAATGGATGAAGGACCTGAATGTGAGACAGGAAACCATCAAAATCCAAGAGGAGAAAGCAGGAAAAAACCTTTTTGACCTGAGCCACAGCAATTTCCTATGGGACACATCTCCAAAGGTGAGGGAATTAAAAGCAAAAATGAACTATTGGGATCTCATCAAGATAGTAAAAAGCTTCTGCATGGCAAAGGAAACAACCAACAAAACGAAGAGACAACCGATGGAATGGGAAAGGATAAATGACATCGGATAAAGGACTAGTATCTAAAATCTAAAGAACTTACCATACTCCACACCCGAAAAACAAATAATCCAGTGAAGAAATGGGCAGAAGATACGAATAGACACTTCTCCAAAGATGACATCCAGATGGCCAACAGACACATGAAACGATGCTCAATGTCACTCATCATCAGGGAAATACAAATCAGAACCACACTGAGATACCATCTCACACTGGT
Organism: Paguma larvata; assembly: GCA_030068075.1. Classification (NCBI taxonomy): domain Eukaryota; kingdom Metazoa; phylum Chordata; class Mammalia; order Carnivora; family Viverridae; genus Paguma; species Paguma larvata. Next base: position 38,431 of record JAINVK010001048.1, read on the forward strand.
GAGAGTGGCTAAAATGAATAAATCAGGAAAGTATAGATGCTGGCGAGGATGTGGAGAAGCAGGCACCCTCCTATACTGTTGATGGGAATGCAAACTAGTGCAACCGCTCTGGAAAACGGTGTGGAGGTTACTCAAAAAAAATGCAAACAGAACTACCCTATGACCTAGCAATAGCACTGCTAGGAATCTACCCAAGAGACACAGGAGTGCTGATGCATAGGGGCACGTGTACCCCAAGGTTCATAGCAGCACTTTCGAAAATAGCCAAATCATGGAAAGGGCCTAAGTGTCCATCAACTGACGAATGGATAAAGAAGATGTGGTGTGTATATATATATATATATATACAATGGAATATTACGTGGCAATGAGAAAAAATGAAATCTGGCCATGTGTGGCAACACGGATGGAACTGGAGGGTATTATGCTGAGTGAAATAAGTCAGGCAGAGAAAGACAGATACCACATGTTTCCATGCATAGGTGGATTTTGAGAGACTAACAGAAAACCATGGGGGAGGGGAGAGGGGAAAAGAAAAAAGACACAGAGAGGGAGTGAGACAAAACATAAGAGACTCTCAAAGACTAAGAACAAACTGAGGGGTGAGGGGGGTGTGCAAGGGGGGAGAGTGGGTGACGGGCATAGAGGAGGGCACATTTTGGGATGAGCACTGGGTGTTATATGGAAACCAATTTGACAATAAATTAAAAAAAATAAATATCTAAATTCATGCGAGAGGCAGTCTGTCATTTGTGGGTGCTGAAATTTGTCAAATTCTACTAACTATAACCTGGGAATGATGAGTTTGAATATTTTGAAACACTTTTGATTAGAGAATGTCATGAAGAAATATGGAAACTTCATGATATCACATTCTACTCTCATTTGTTTCTTCATTTATCCTACATATTGGAGTGGCAAACAGGTGGTTTTATGATATTACGGATGAACCAGAAGCTTAAAAACAAGAAAAATACTTGGAATTCAAGCATACTTGGAATCAGTGGTTTGGTAATAAAACATCTAACACTAAATCGTAGGCTTTCATTTTCCTTTTCCTTCTTTTTCTTTCCAGTGCTCTTTGGAATATGTTCAACAATGATGCTTCCAGCTTTGCTTTGCTGTTTGAGGATGACTTTGGCTATTCGGAGTCTGGTGTAATTCTGAAAAATGCTGGTGTTATTTTGATAGGGATTGCATTAACTGTAAATTGCTTTGGGGAGTAGAGACATTTTAGCAACGTTTGTACTTCAAAACCATGAGCATGGAATGTTTTCTCCTTTCTTGGTATCATCTTCCGTTTCCTTCATAAGTTTTCAGAGTATATATCTTATACCTCTTTGGTCAGGTTAACTTCTAAGTACCTTACAAAGTCTCTTGGTGCAATTGTCAATGGGATCGATTCATTGATTTCTTTTTCTGGATGGGTGGGGGATGGGATAGATGAGTGATTGGTATCGAGGAGGGCACTTGTTAGGATGAGCACTGGGCATTGTCTATAAGGCATGAATCACTGAGTTCTAATCCTGAATCCAATATTGCACTGTATGTTTACTATTGAGAATTAAATAAAAATTGGTATAACACTGGGGACTGGGAAAAAGGTACGTGATTTGATCTTGCTCTTTTTACACCTCCCTTTTGACCCTGCTATCCTGACTCAGAGATTTTCTCTTGGAGACTTTAGCCCACGCACACAAGCAATTTTGTTTTGGTTCTGTGCTTAATAAACATTGAAATCAGAACTCTATGCACATAGGATGTCTTTGGCTAAAATGTTCCCAGGGAAAAGTAATAAAACATTACAATTCCTTGATCAGTTTTAAAAAGTAGAGCACAACATACCAGTTTTGGCTTCTCTGAATGTATGCTCTAATTCTTTTCAGGACCAATTAGTTTTCTGCAAATGACTTGATGTTCTAGCCACACCGTAGTGCATGAAGTATAGATTCTGGTTTTTTAGATTTTACAAAAGGAAGTCCTATGCTGAAATGTTAGAGCACGGAGATCATTGATATGTGTCTCTCATGGTGGGCAAGCCCTAATCAGTTATAGCCTAACCACGTCAGGGGTTCATTTATATGAAGAAGAAACACATTTCTATTCTTTTTGTGCCACTGTTACTTTGACACATACTGCAGGTGCCCAAATCTCACCCTTCACCAAAGCAAGAACTTTACCATTGGAGCACTCTGTGACTTTGGAAAGGATGTATGTCCTTCTGAGGGACGGATCTCTGTATGCCTAGCAGCAGAGGCAGGTGTGGAAGTAGACTCTATGATTCTGAGATATAGTGCTCCTGCCTGGTTGATATATATGCCTTTACTAGTGGGAACAGGAGGTGGTAGTGGGTGTGGGGTGGTTGCTCAAGACCTACTTCTGGAGCAGAGCCTTTGCTGCATTACCTTGCCTCATAAGGTAGAGAGCACACTCACGCACTGGGGTTAGTTATGTCCTGCATACGTGGTGGTGGACATACAACTGATTTTCCCCTCATTGGCTCGAAACATTTTCCTGTCTTAGGTTTTTAGGCCTATCTAAAGGTGTGGCTGAACACTCCCCACCTGACACCGTAGCCAGGGTTTGTGGAGCCTGACATCACATCCTCTGAAGCACTGGCTTTGGTAGTTCTCTGTCCAAACTCTCCTTGTACATTGGGGTGAATGATCTGATCAAGAGACTAGGACTGGCCCAGATCACAGGAAGTGGGAAGAGTTCAAAGGACAAAGCTGGGCTCGGCCTTTTTAGGCCAAGGCTCAAATCTCTGCCATCATGTTTGCTTTAGAAATGAGAGTCTGATATTCTGGGAGGAATCATGCAACATGCTCTCCACCTGGGGCCATTTTACTATCCAGTCCCCACATGTGCACTGGCACACACATACTGATGGTGTGTTCAGAAAAAACACACGGAGGAAGTGAGAAGAGAGAAAGAAGGAACAGGTCCAAGAGAGCTCTGCCATGGGACAGCAGCATCCATTTTCTGAGCTGCATGCTCAAAGGCCCAAACATGGGCAAGGAAGTCATGAAATTGCTAGCTTTCTGCTGGGCTCAGGGCCATCCTTGGCCCAGACTTCAGAAGAAAGGACTAGGGTACTCTGTGGGCACCTGGAAATATGATGAGCCAAGTTCCCCATGCTTAGGCAATAGCTATAGAAGAAAAGCCTTCGGCGTTCTCCTGGAGAGTGTCGTGTTTCTCCAGAGTTCCTTAGAAGCATCATGGGTCCATTGGCCTTGGCTCTCCATCAATGAGTCACTGTGTTCCGATTCCCTAGAGAAAGGCTTTCCACTTGCTGGAAGCCTTGGAGAGCCTAGAGAGGCTTGGAGACTTGGACTGGTGAAGACTTGGGATAGGGAAGGACATGTCAGAGCACTGTACACTGAGTCTAGAGTCCAACACAATCCCAGTCCTTGTTGGACCACCAGGGTCTTCATTTGGAAATAGGAGGTTCATTTTGCAGGCTGAAATGAGGATGCCTCAGGAGGAAAGCGTATACACTATGGATGGACAGAGAAAGGGGAATGATAGAAGCCTGAGATCCCTTGCACAACCCTGGAGCCTCTATGTCTGAGCTTTACCCTGGGACCTTAAAGGGCCACTGCCTTCATAGTAGCCACATGAAGGTGCTGATTTTGTTTGCAGACTTCATGCCTGTGGCCCCAGTGCTAGTGCTGGACACCAGAGAACAGGCAGCCTCCTGTGGTAGTGGTGCCCATCGAGTTTTGCTGGAGGAACTGGACCAGGGAAAGGCCATGCAGTGGTTGTTCTGCATTTCCCCTGCCTCACATACAACAGGAATCTCCCATTACTCCCAGGTACCAGAGTAAGCTGGTCAAACTCGAGATGGAGTACCCCAAGGTCCTTTATTTATGCATTCAGTAACTGCTCCAAGCACTCACCTCGTGCTTGACCATCTGGTGGGCCCAAGCGCAAGGCTACAATGACAAATTGGTCGGGTCCTTTATTTATGCATTCAGTAACTGCTCCAAGCACTCACCTCGTGCTTGACCATCTGGTGGGCCCAAGCGCAAGGCTACAATGACAAATTGGTCCCTACCTGCCAGGTCATCACAGTCTAGAGGGGAGAGGAACACACTATGAAGGACATGTGAAAAGTAGGGAAAGAACTGACATCATGAAAAGAAGGAGTGTGCTGTGAGGACAGGCTGGGGAGTCATCGGAAGGTATAAGAGGCCTCCCTGAGGTGACATTTGCTGGGGTCAGAATGACAAGAACGAACCACACTGCATATGACTGCAGGGTGTCAGGGAGAAGATATTGCTGGTGCAGAGTATACGAGACAGTGAACGGATTTGGTGCCCATAGTCGGTGTAAGATTATTCACATGGAAATTGTGAACTCAGGCCTAGGGGCATCAAGTTGAATGACATTGTTTCTTAGCCATCAAGGTTCATCTCAGGGTCCATACAAATTCAGTCCTTCAGAGTTCTATCTCCAGCTTGGGGATGTCTAATGTAGACCAGTCCTTGTGACTGTCAGACCGGTTGAGCTAAAGCAGCCCTGGCGTTTGGTTGAAGGACTACATGGACATCCAGAGGCCTAGGGCATTGGCAGTGGTCCATTGGAGACCGATTTGCTTGGGGGCTGTGCCAGATGTGCTAGTGGGGAGCTGGCCTCCTTACTGGGCCTAGGGTACTGGAAGAATCTCGTCTCTGTGCCACATTGGTCTCATTCCCATTGTGGAAATATTGAAAGCACTTTGCTCATGGCTGTAGGCATTCCCCCTCCCTTACTGTGTTTCTCACTCTGCATTCATTCATGCTCAGGAACCATGCAGCTATCATTCACTCAGCTGGCACCCCTTGGTAGGCTTCAAACTCCCACTCTTCTCTAGTGCTCAGTGAGAGCTAGCAGGCTCTGCTTCACCAAAGGAAAGAAGGCCTTTAGTCCCTTGATTCTTGCTTGGTGCTTGAGCTGCTTTGCTATGTAAGGCAAAGGGGAGGTGGCTTGCCTCACTGACCTAGATGATTGAGTTGCCTTCATTCTGAGAAGCAGAAAGTTAGCACATGGGCAGTATGAACGGGGGCGGGGGTAGGATTGGAAGAGCCCTTTCCAGCAATTAGGGAACAAAGTCCTTATCTCAGATTCCTGAGCAAGAGCCAGAAGAAACCCAGTAGCTACAGCTCAAACACTGCTGAGAGTGAAATGAGGAGCTATGTGACTTCTGGCCCCAGAAGGGAGGCCAGCACCCTCCTAGTTCCTCTGGACTTGGCCTATTGGCACAAATTCTCTTCTGGGCACCTTCCAATGCCTTAGTCCTCTCTTTGTCAATAGAGTTAGAAAGTCTATTGACAAGTCTCCAGGGACCCAGTAGCTCAGCGTATCCATGAGTAAGTGGAGCGCAAACCAACTATCCGGTTAAATGCAGAGGAAATCACTTTTGACACTGGCCATGAATGTCTCACAGGGAACACCTAGTATGGTAAAAGGAAAAAAGGTAGAAATGGATACATGGAGTGCCAAAGTTCTGCTTCTCAAATGAGAATGGAATCAATCTGAGAATGAAGTCACCAGCGCAGTCTTTTGGCAAAGCGGACTGTCTTGGGAAGGAGAAACACCTCTAGGCTGGGCCAAAGGAATCCTCCACTGGCTACCCTGGCCACCAGTCTCTCAAAAATTCTTCCTTTGGGACTTGAGAAAGGGATGAGAAGCTTCTGGCACTGAGTGCATTTCTTACCCAAACTATAGTGGATAGTCGCCAGTGGTTTTGGTGAAATGGGTTTTCACACTTACGTGTTTGAAATCAGGCTCTGTGGAAGTATTCCTTGAATAGGCAATGCACTGGCCACTTTTGGAAGCTAAAACGCCTATCTGGGAACCATTTGCTTTTCCATATGAAGTCATCTCAAGGAGCTGGGGGAAGGAGGCATACAGAAGAACCATCAATGCCAAGCCCCACAAGGTCAGTATCAGGTAGTTCGTCGTTCTTTGGGGATATCAGAAACTGCTCTATGCTAGCCTAGGGGTGGAGTGGGAGCCGGCCACCAATCCCTGGGCTTTCGTTAAGTGAGAGCAGTATCATATTTCAATGGGACTCAAGACCTCCTTAGAAAACAGCTAGGGTGTCAGAATGGATACATCACTGGTCAAAGGCTTTCATTTCAGTAGACAATAGGAGAACACTGACAAGCTCTATTGCTGTTCTCCCTGCAATTGAATTCCTCGCAATTCTCTGGCTTTGCCTACACACTAACATTTCGTCTGGCTCCTTCAAGTGCCTTATTTCTTTTTCTTGTCAAAATATTTCTCAAAGGCAAGTCCCAAGGGACTTTTTGCCCACCTAGGCCAGAGTCAGATTGACTTGGCCTGGCTACTCAATTATAATGAGGGGAAAATGCTCTTAGGTCTGTCCTTGAATTTCCCGCAGTGGGGACTTACTGCAAAAAAGAGCAAGTGCATGGGAATGGATACACAGAAAGCCAAAGATCACATTTCAGATGAGAATGGGATAATTCTGCGAATAAAGAGAAAGGCACAATCTCCTGGCAAGCTCGCTCTTTTCTGAATGAACAAACACACATGGGCTGGGTAAATGGGAATCATCCATCTGCTGGATGAGGGACCAGAAGGAAAGCTGAGGGCCAAACACAAGCTAGCATTACCTGCCCCTACCCCCAGGAGAGATCTGTGTGACATTCCTCAGGCACTCCTGGCTGCCCAAGGGCAAAGGAAAGGACAGAAGACAAATGGTGAAACTCATAGAGCCTCCATCAATTTACAAGTATCTTAGTAAGTTACAAGAAAAAGGCAGGGGCCTAATCTCCAGAAACCTACAGACTCAGTTTCCTGGAGTCCCAACATCAGCTTGCTCTCCATAGTGATGTGAGAACAAAGCAAGAAGGTAATGGGAGATAAAACAATTTACTGGGGTGCCTGGGTCTGAGTTCTTTAAGCCTCTGATTTGAACACAGGTCATCATCTCAGTTCTGTGATCCAGCTTCAGAGGGGCTGTATGTTGACAGCTCAGAGTCTGGACCCTGCTTCAGATTCTGGGTCTCCCTCTCCCTCTGCCCCTCTCTGGGTGATTATTCTTTCTCTTTCTCTCTTCTCTGCCCCTCTGTCTGTCTCCCAGTCTCTCCTCTCTCCTAAAATAAATGAACATTTAAAACAATTAAAATTTAATTTCCTTGTCACCTGCAGCCCAATAACAAATACTTGAGGTTGGCAGAGTAAGATGTTTCTTCAGGAACTCCTAATTGTCCTTTTGTAAATATTTTGCCGGAGGGAAAAACAACTTTAGCTTGTCAATAGCTAAGCCTCCAGTAATCTGTGAGTCCTTAGAATACGAAAGCCTCCTTATAAACTTGCCAACTGACTTTACCTTGCCCAAGCTCATGGTATATAAACAGGCATTCTTCACATTAATAGCAATATTAATAATAAATCAGAAGCAACACCTGAGAGCCAAAGTTGTTCAGCTCAGGTGAAAATGGAATGAAGCTGGGACTGCTGACATGAGCATGATTTCCTAGGCAAGCTTGGTTTCCTGAGAGTAAGAAGGAAACCCCTGGGGGGTTGGGATGAAAGCAAACAGCAGGCAAAAGAATGTTGGAGCATTCTAGCACACAGTGGTTGGACACTGAGGCTTTTCTTTCCAGAAAGCAACTTTATTCCTCTGAGACAGCTCAGTTCAGTTCATATCCAAGGAAATGAGCCCAGAACCCCACATAGTTTAGTCTTTTATGTAGTGTTTACTTCTTTTTCTCCCATACGTAATAACATACGACCACGCATCTGAATAAGTGGTCTCATGTTACAAGGTCCTGAGGGATGTTGTCACATATGCATGTAGCCAGGTTGTCTTGAGGTGTTTTTTTTTTTCTTTCCTTAGGGAGGGGACCCCACCACATTCCCCCCTTTGATGCTCAGACCCTTCATTTAGGGTCAAAGACCACCATCTTGCTTTAGAGCTTTATATTCTTATAACATCTTTTCATGAGTGTCTGTCTTTGTTGTTGTTGTTGTTGTTGTTGTTGTTGTAAATTATGTCCTCAATGAGTCTGGAGTCAGACTATACAAGCAGGGGAGCTAAGCAGGGTAACATTAAGCATCCTCCAAAAATTAGGAATATAATTCCCATGAGGGTTTTGAATCCTCCAAGAGTTTAAAACCATTCTCCAGAAACTTTCCGGTTTTCCAACTGTTCCGGGTCTACACTGGGACATGAGCAACCTTTTTTATTTGATCTGTGATCTCCTCTATGATTTTTTACTCATCATCTATTGTTGTGCTCAAATTCTGGATCCCGAGAAGACCACCGGGGAGCCGGGACTGATGCAAACGCAAAGGGTCTTTATTCGAAGCTCGAGCTCAGACTTTTGCACCTCCTGACACAGCGGTGCAGTAGCAAGAGCCCTGAGCCGGGTTTACACAGGCTTTTTATCAGGGTTCGAGTATACTTTTTGGGTGAGGATGGGGATCCTTTGAATTGATTGATTGCATTCTTGGGGGCTAGTTTCTGATTGAGTATTTCATATTTGGCGGGCGTGGGCTAGCTATGGATTGGCTTAGCTTGGGGGTCCCGCGCAGATTCAAATGATCAGTGTGCCTGGGCTGAACACTGATTAGTTTTGCTAGGGGCTATTCTAGGAATCTGACCTCCTGTGGTTTCCCTGGAACTCAAAGTGGAGGCAAGGTCTGCTAATCAGGGTCCAGTCCCACGCAGGGTGGTGACGGGGTCTGCTAATCTGGGTCCGGCCTCTTGGCTACTCTGTTTACTGGAACCCGGGGCAGAGTCCAGGGTGACTTGTTTTCCTGCAACTCGGGGTCCAAAACTACTCTAAGATGGAACTTAAACCAAAATGGAGTGGCCTTAGCCCTAAGAGCACTATACTATGGCAATTCTCTAATACAGCAAACAGGGTTCACAGTAATCACAGCAAATGGGTCAGGAGTCTAATGCATTCCTAAGTCTCTAAATCTAATACCTAACAAGATTTAACACACAGCAACTTAGTCTAATACATAGCAAACTAAACAGGCATCACAGCACCCCAAGAAAAGTTTCACAGTGTTCACAGCAAACAGCAATCAAAACAGAATTCTCAGCAATCATAACCCTTAACAAGGTTCACAGTAAGCCGAAGTCTGGGGCACACTATCTAACACAGTACCCCTTTATGTCTACTACTTAGCAGAAAAGAGAACTAGCTACAAACTAATGTAGGGCTGTGACTTGGGACAGGAAACTTAAAAACGCTCTCTTCACCATCTGTAGACAGCAGTTATTCAGGTTAAATTTTCCACAAACACCTCTCTCAGAAGCAAGCATATAATCTAAGGCCAAGCAATTTTGATAGATGGCATTGTACGTTTTGGTTTGTTGCTTGGCTAGTAAGTGAAAGGCTCTGGCAGTTTCATTGGTTATAATTTGTAGAACTGTTTGTAGTCTAAGGTTTAGCATGTAAATGGGAGTGTCTTAGCCCCAGTATCCATCCTATGTCTAAATGGCAGGGCCATAATATTGGATTGTAGGTATGGAGGCCATTTATTATCTTTTTCATTGTGAATTTGTAAGGCACCCAGCTTTTTTGAGTCTCCCTGTCATGACACACTTGAACTGCCAAATATTTTTCTCTGGCAAGTGGGAGCAGGAAGAAAGATGGACGAATAGTTTCCAGCACATATGACCCAGACCAGACTGCGGGAAGTACAATACAGTCTGTCTGTCCACATACCTAGTACAGTCCACCTGGGACCACAGATGGTTCCCCTAGGCACACTATGCCTCAGGCCCTGGTTGTCACAAAAAGGGTTTTGTGAAGCCCAGATCCACGTTCCAAACACTTGAGAACCAGCTGGGAGCAGGGACCCTTTGCCTCTGCATCAGTGGTGCTGATTCAGCTGGGAGCTCCAAACAGCCAGACCTGAATCACTGCCACCCCTGTCCTCTAATGGGAAAGGGCAAGAAACAGACCCAAAGCCAGGACTTTCCCTCTCTTTCTGAAGAAAGAATGTAAGCCCCTTGCTCACAGAGATCCCATCACCACAGCCCACAGGTGTTACTTATTCCTGAGAGGGCTAGCTCTGGGTGATGGCACTAGTCACTTCGTTTTCCATGTCATGTCATTCTGATTCGTAGTGAAGATCTCTGGCCCTCCGTGAATCTATTTTCACCCCTTTGCTCCATTTTCAAACGAGTTCCTCTCTGGGGTCCATTCTATATAGTCTCTGCAAAGAATATTCTTGGTGTTCAGCTGGGGATCCTAGTCCCGACATTGGGACTGTGTCACAGGTTTGGTGATAGGGACCTTGGCAAGTTGGTGTCAACACCATGCAGACATTCAGAAGCTTAAGGCATTGGAGGGCACAGGTCAGACATTTGCACGTAGCGTGGGTTTGACAACTGGAAAGGGAGCTGGCCTCCTTTCTTGGCTGAGGGGACATGAAAGTACACATCCCCTTTCAGATTGTTCCCATTCCCATCGGAAATATTGAATTTTGGCCCTCCTTATGCCCACTCCCTACTCATGGCTCTATGTCTAACTATGTCCCTATTTAGACTTAGGAGCCATAGATTTCGTTAAACCCATGTCCAGGGATAGATTTCCACCTAAGCCTGTGCATGTTGGGGGTGGTGGGCCCCAAGCAAGGCAGCAACAAGAACTCAGGGACATGTGAATCAATTGTCCTCTGGGACATCAGACACTCAGAGCCCTCCATTGGCTCAGGGACTGATTGGAAACTCATTTCCAATTCTTGTAACTCAGTTGTGTATGTGAGAGCCACATGGTCTCAGTGTGTGAAGTGAGAACAAATTAGAAACTCAGCAATGGGAGAGGAATGACTACAAGGTGAGTCAAAACTATCCATTCAAATGGGCACAGGGAAAATCGAGGAAGGAGACCTCTACCTTCCCTTCCTTTCATCCCACACAGGACACAGGCTACACCACTAACCTCTGGCTTAGCCTACCCACAAGCAGTCTCCCTGGGTCCCTTCATGTACCTTAGGTTTGGGGAGGGCCACATCATTCTGAAAGCAAATGGAGAAGGGCCTGATGCAATATCTCTGTGACCAGCACAAGCACACCACAAAGCCCCTAAACTGAAAAAAGAGGATACTACTCTAAGACTCTCTTGGACTAGACTTCATGCAAACCATCTTTTGTGAAAAGGACAAAGGGGTGGCAGAGGAGACACACACTACCAGAGCTGTTCATCATGCATGAGATTTGGAGAATGTTGAGAATGAAGCACCCAGCTCAATGTCCTATCAAACGGGTGTTTCCGGAAGAAGAAAGGCATGTGGGCTTAGCCACAGGAGCCGCCCGAACAACTACACCTGAGAACCCTGTCAGCAAGAAGCCTGCTTTCCTTCTTTGGGAGCCAGTGATTTCTACATTGTTCTATCTCTGCCACAATTCCCATCGTAGAATTGGCAGCAGTGCTTGAGCTGTAGTTATTGGGTTCTGAGGGCTCTTGCTCAGGAATCTGCATTGAGGACTTGCTTTCCTAATTCCTGCCAAACGCTCTTCCAGTGCTGACCCTTCCCAGTTCATATTACCCATGTGTAAACTGTCTGCTTCACAGAATGAAGACCAATCAGTCATCAGGTCAGTGAGGCAAGCTGGTTCCCCTTTAACCTGCATAGCACAGCAGGCCAAGCACCAAGCACCTAGGGATTGAAGGGCTTCTTTTCTTTGGTAGAGCAGAGCCTGATAGCTCTCACTGAGCACAGGAGCGAAACATCCTCCTCTAGTCTCCTCCAAATGCCCTGGGCCTTGGAATGCCACATGCTTTTGAAATGTAGTGAATTAACGGAGACGGAGCCCTGTGACAAGACCTCTCCCCCGGTCACAAGGACTGGCCCAGACTTCTGGGTAGAAGGCAGAGGCTAGGACTCTTGAGACCCTTACTCTGAAATAACAGTTGTGACAAGAACCCTGTTTCTGCAAGAGAGTTAAGATGTGTAAAGATGATTCATGAGGGTCGGAGTTCAGCAGACTTGGGATGAAGAAAAATATGGAAAAGGGAGAGCCCAGCACCAGCTGCTGGCAATCTGGCCTGAAGAAGATACATCAAATGGTTTAGGTAATCGTGCCCTCTAGCATCTCCATCTGGGTGTTCTGTCAGCAGCAGTTCTGCCTTCTTCCTTCAGAAGGCAATTGGGAATTGGTCTGCTTTTCTGGCTTTTCCCATCATGAACTGGAGTAGGCAGTGACAGTGCTGTACCTGGGAGCTTCCCCTAGCTGTGGCTCCAAAGTGTGGAGAGGGGCATTGGTGGTACCCTCTTAGTGCTTTTCTGTGCTGACCAGCTTCTGGAGCCTAATGCTCCAGTGTTAACTGTCTACGTTTCAGAAGGAACACACCTCAATTAGGCAGAAAGGTGGAGAGCTGCCTCCACTCTACACCCGGCCCCCCCGGCCACCCCTTGCTTCCAACAGCCAAGCACCAAGCTTAGGAATAGAAGGGCTATTCTCCCTTGGGATACCCAATGCTCATGGCTGTTACTGAACAGGGGACCCATTCTCACTGGACGCCCATGGCTGGATGCCTGCTCAGTGAATGCCAGCTCCACCGCGCCTAAGGGTGAATGACAAGGAAGTCAGAAGCACAGGAATGACTTCGGCCAGGACTAAAGGGCGTCCAATATTTCCATGCAATGGGAATGTGATACACGTGTTGATGTTTCTCTTCAATTCCCCTAGGCCCAGCAAGGAATCCAGCTCCTTGCTATTACATCTGGCCTAACCTTGCCCAAAACAGCTCTCGGCTGGACCCCTTCTGATGTCCTAGGGCTTTGGATGTCCATGTAGTCCTGAAGCCAAAAGCCCTGGGCTCCTTTGTTTCCAGCTTTCCCATAGTCATAAGCGCTTGTCCCCATTGGGCATCTGCAGCCGGGGATAGCACTCTGAAAGACTGAATTTGTATGGACCCCAAGCCTGAGTTATGCAACTGGATCCCCCTAGGCCCAGAGTTCTTCTTGTTGAGATGAACATGACTAGCACAACGTATTCACAAGCAAGTCAGCTCAGGTATCACGGGGACCTTTTGAGGGCCTTTCCCAAAGGAGTTTTCCGAAGGATGCTCCTTGGAGTCCTGTGAGCCAGAACCCCCCTTTCCTTCCTTAAGAAATAGGGGAAACATTGGCTTCTGGTGTGCTTCTGCCCATCCTATCCATTGAGAGGGGCAGCAGAGGTTCTGAGATACGAAGAATGTGCTTCCATGTGACGGTCAAGAGGTGAGAACGAGGCCTTGGTACAGCATATATTCTAAAGGCTTTTTGTGCGCTGATTAGGTCATGGAGCATGCTGCACATGTACAGACTGTCTGTTCTTCCGAATGAGGGTAGCTCTAGCCATTAGGGGCAGGGTCCATGTGACTACCCATTCCCACGATACTGTGGCCTGCCCAGCACCAAGGGCTCAGGGACAGGCTCTTGCTCAGGAATCTGCAACAAGGGCTTGGTTCCCTAATTCCTGGCAAAGGCTCTTCCAGTGCTATCCTCTGGGATGTCAGACTCTGTGAGCCCTGCCTTGGCTCAGGAAAGGCTTGAAACTCACCTCCACTCCAGGGACAGTGTTTGGTGGAGGAGACAGACACAGGGTCTCCGTGTGTGAATTGAGACCAATTTCGGAGAGCAGCAGCAGTGGTAGAAGAATGACAATAAGGTGATTCAAGCTGTGCATTCAAATTGGCATGGGGGAAACTGAGGAAGGAGACCGCGACTCTTCCTTCCCCTTGTCCCACACAGGAGGCAGGATCCACCTCGAGCCTCTGGCTTAGCCTACCCACAAGCATTCTCCCTGGCTGTCTGCATACACCCTGGGTTTGGGGAGGGCCACATCATTCTGAAACCATAAGGGACGAATGCAACACCTCTATCAACAACACAAAAACACCAACAAAGCCCCAGGCTGAGACAATGTCTCAGAAGTTTCCTGCAAACTGTCTTTCATAAAAAGGGCTCAGTGGTGGCAATGCAGACACACACACACTGGCCGAGTTCTTCCTCACACATGACTTGGAGACAGTTGAGAATGAAGTACCCAAGGCACTCTCCTATCAACCAGCTTGTTTTGAGAATAAGAAAACCCTGTGGGCTAAGGCCAAAAGAGCACTCTGAAGGATTCTATGTGGGAGCTCTGTCAGCAGGAAGCCTGCCTTCTTTCTTGAGGAGGCAGGATTTCTGGCTTGGTCTCTCCCCATGACTTTCACCATCAGTTGAGGGAGCCAGCAGTGCTGGAGCTGGAGCTACTGGGTTTGGAGGGCTCTTGCTCAGGAATCTGCAACAAGGGCTTGGTTCCCTAATTCCTGGCAAAGGCTCTTCCAGTGCTGACTCCCTCCTTGTTCCTACTGCCTATGTGCAATCTGGGTGCATCCCAGAATCAAGGAAACCAATCATCCAGGTCAGGGAGCCAAACTGGGTCCCCTTCATGCTCCATAGCAGAGCAGGCCAAGCCCCAGGCACACAGGGACATCTTTCTTGTGTCATCTTTCTTTTGGTAGAGCAGAGCGTGAGCGCCCTCACTAAACACAGGAGCAGAGGGGGAGTTTGCAGCCTACACAGCGATGCCAGTTCCGTGAGTGATGGCTCCAGGGGTCCTAAGAGACACAAAAATAAAAGGTCAGATATACAGTAAGGGGAAAGATATGGGCACCAGATGGGCTAAAGCTCAACATTTCCAGTGAGAATGGGGATCCACTTGGAAAGAAGATGCCTGGCTTCATTTGCCCTCGGCCCAGAAGGAGGCCAGCTCCCTGACCAAATCTCTGCCCAGTTATGCACAAAACAACCTCTGCTGGTCGCCTTCAGATGCCCTGGGCCTCTGAATGGCCACATACTTTTGAAACCCAGTGAGTTAATGCAGAAGGAGGCCTGTGGCAAATCTTCTCCCGGAACACAAGGACTGGACCAGACCCCCAGGTGGAAAGCAGACGATAGGACTCTTGAGACACTGACTGAGACGGATGGCAGAAAGAACCGTTTCTGCAAGAGAGTAAAAATGTGTCAATATGGATTAGGAGGGCTGGAGTCCTGGAGACCTTGGAGGAAGTACAATATGGAGAAGGGAGGCCCAGTGCCAGCTGCTGGCAATCTGGCCCTTAGAAGAGGGCACTTCCTTTCTGGATTCCCCGCAAGCGATTTCAAACACTACTAACACAGTGAACCAAGATTTTAGATGAAAGAAGCATTGCTCACCATTTTGTTTGACAAAATGGGTATGTGGCACTTTCCTCCAAGATCCAGGCATACGTTTTCAAACACATCCATTTTAGTGAAACAGAATGTTAGTTGAATGATGAATCTCCATAATGATGATTAACAGAGGTGAGAATATGGCACTTCCCTAAGTCCATGCAGGGGATTTAAAAACTCTTTACCTAGTGACACATGAGGGGTGTCAAATGAGGCATTCAGCACAGTGTTGTTTCACAGAGTGGAGTTTAGGACACGTTGCTTCTAGTTGTGCGCGTGGGATTCAACACACTACTAACGTACTGTATCAAGATGTCAGTTGAATGTTGCATTCCCCTCAGTGTTTTTTCATGGAGTTGAGTGTATGGCACGTCGGTCCTAGTTCTGCGCCTGGAATTGAACACCCTCCTAACCCACTGAAAGAAGAAGTTGGTTGAATGATGCATACCCCACAGTGTTGGTTACCAGAATTGAGTGCATTGCAGTTAGCTTGTATTTCTGCACGTGAGATTCAACACACTTCAAACGTACTGAAACGAGTTGTTTGTTCAATCATGTGTTCCTCACATTATTGTTTCATTAAGTTCAGTGTATTGCACTTCGCTTCTATTCTGGACATGGGATTCAAAAAAGCACTAACTAGAGGTCTTTCACATCTTTGGTTAGGTTTATTCCTAAGTATT
This sequence comes from Paguma larvata, assembly GCA_030068075.1. Lineage (NCBI taxonomy): Eukaryota > Metazoa > Chordata > Mammalia > Carnivora > Viverridae > Paguma > Paguma larvata. The sequence goes on from JAINVK010001048.1 coordinate 54,276, forward strand.
TTATGGTTTTTGGTGCAATCGTGAAAGGGATTAGCTTCTTTATTTCTCTTTCTGCTGCTTCATTGTTGGTGTATAGAAATGCCACCGATTTCTGTACATTGATTTTGTACACTGAAAACTATAAAAAACTTATGAAGGAAATTGAGGAAGACACAAGGAAATGGAAAAACATCCCATGCTCATGGATTGGAAGAATAAATATCGTCAAAATGGCAATACTACCCAAAGCAATCTACACATTCAATGCAATCCCAATCAAAATTGCACCAGCATTCTTCTCAAAGCTAGAGCAAACAATCCTAAAATTTGTATGGAACCACAAAAGACCTCGAATAGCCAAAATAATACTGAAGAATAAAACCAAGGCGGGAGGCATCACAATCCCAGACTTTAACCTCTACTACAAAGCGGTGGTCATCAAGACTGTATGGTATTGGCACAAAAACAGACGCATAGACCAATGGAATAGAATAGAAAACTCAGAAATGGACCCGCAAGTATATGGCCAACTAATCTTTGACAAAGCGGGAAAATGTATCCAATGGAAAAAAGACAGCCTTTTTAACAAATGGTGCTGGGAGAATTGGACAGCAACATGCAAAAGAATGAAACTAGACCACTTTCTTACACCACTCACAAAAATAAATTCTAAATGGATAAAAGATCTGAATGTGAGACAGGAAACCGTCAAAATCCTAGAGGAGAAAACAGGAAAAAGCCTCTTTGACCTAAGATGCACAAATTTCTTACTCGACACGTCTCCAAAGGCAAGAGAATTAAAAGCAAAGATGAACTATTGGGACCTCATCAAGATAAAAAGCTTCTGCACGGCAAAAGAAACAACCAACAAAACGAATAGGCAACCAACGGAATGGGAAAAGATCATCGCAAATGACATATCGGATAAAGGACTAATATCTAAAATCTATAAAGAACTTACCAAACTCCAAAGCCGAAAAACAAACAACCCAGTGAAGAAATGGGCGGAAGATATGAATAGACACTTCTCCAAAGGGGACATTCAGATGGCCAACAGACACATGAAACGATGCTCAATGTCACTCATCATCAGGGAAATACAAATCAAAACTACACTGAGATACCACCTCACACCAGTCAGAGTGGCTAAAATGAACAAATCAGGAAACTATAGATGCTGGCGAGGATGTGGAGAAGTAGGCACCCTCCTACACTGTTGGTGGGAATGCAAACTGGTGCAGCCACTCTGGAAAACGGTGTGGAGGTTCCTCAAAAAAATGAAAATAGAGCTACCCTATGACCCAGCAATAGCCCTGCTAGGAATCTACCCAAGAGACACAGGAATGCTGATGCATAGGAGCACGTGTACCCCAATGTTCATAGCAGCACTTTCGACAATAGCCAAATCATGGATAGAGACCAAGTGCCCATCAACTGACGAATGGATAAAGAAGTTATGGTACTTATATACAATGGACTACTACGTGGCAATGAGAAAAAATGAAATCTGGCCATGTGTAGCAACATGGATGGAACTGGAGGGTATTATGTTAAGTGAAATAAGTCAGTCAGAATACTTACTGAAACTAGATGTCAGTTGAATGATGCATTCCCCACAGTGTTGTTTCACAGAGTTGAGTGCATTGCAATTAGCTTCCAGTCTGTGCATGTGATCAACATACCACTAACTTACTGAAACAAGGTGTTACTTGAATGAAGCATTGCCGACTGTATTGTTTCACAGACTTGAGTGTATTGCACTTCGCTCTTTGTTTTGTGCATGGGATACAACACAGTAACTTACTAACAAGATGCTAGTTAAATGATGCATTCCACTCAGTGTTGTTTCACAGAGATGAGTGTACAGCACTTGGATCCTAGATCTGCGCATAAGATTCAACACACTCCTAACTTACCGAAAAAAGATGTTATTTGAATGATGTATACCCTACAGTCTTGTTTCACAGAGTTGAGTGTACGGCACTTGGCTCATAGTTCTGCGCATAGGATTCAACACACTAGTAACTCACAGAAAGATGTTTGTCGAAGGATGCAATTCCCACAATACTTGTCACCAGAATTGAATGCATTGCACTTACCTCCTAGTTCTGCGCATGGAATTCAACACGCTATTAACTTACCGAAACAAGATGTTATTTGAATGATGTATTCCCTACAGTGTTGTTTCCAAGAGTTGAGGGTACAGCACTTGGCTTCTAGTTCTGCGCATAGGATTCAACACACTACTAACTTACTGAAAGAAGATGTTAGTTGAATATTGTATTCCCCACAGAGTTGGTTCAGAGTTGTGTGTACGGCACATTGCTCCTAATTCGGCGGATGGGATTCACACATTACTAATGTACTGAAACAAGATGTTAGTTGAATGATGCACTCCCCACATTTTGTTTCTCAGAAATGAGTGTATGGCACTTCGCTCCTAGTTCTGCACATAGGATTCAACACAATTCTAGCTTACTGAAACAGGATGGTAGTTGGGTGATACATTCCCCACAGTGTTGTTTCACAGAATTGAGTGTATGGCACTACGCTCTTAGTTCTGCGCATGGGATTCAACACACTAGCAAGTTACAGAAAGATACTAGTTGAACGATGCATATCCCACTCTACTGTTTCCCACCATTGAGTGCATTACACTTAGATCCCCTGTTTCTGCGCATTGGATTCAACACACTACTAACTTACTGAAACAAGATATTAGATGAATGATGCATTCCCCTCAGTGCTGTTTAATAGAGTTGAGTGTATGGCACTTTGTTCCAAGTTCTGCGCGTGGAATTCAACACACTACTACCTTACTGAAACGAGATGTTAGTTCAGAGATGTATTCCACGCAGTGTTGTTTCAGAGAGTTAGGAGTATTGCACTTCGCTCCTAGTTCTGTGCATGGAATCCAATACACTAATATCTTACTGAAACAAGATGTCAGTTGAATGATGCATTCCAACAGTGTTGCTTCTCAGAGTTGGTTGTATTTCACTTCACTCCTAGTTCTTCGCAAAGGATTCAACACACTAGTAACTTACAGAAAGAATGTATTTAGTTGCATGATGCATGCCTCTCAACGTTGTTTCATAGAGTTCAGTGTATGAAACTTGGCTCCTAGTTCTGCACATAGGAATCAACACACTAGTATTTTAAATAAAGAAGATGATTGCCAACTGATGTACTTCCTACAGTGTTGGGTCATAGACTTGAGTGCATTGCACTTAGTTCCCAGGTCTGCACATGGGATCTCAAGCACAGAACTACAAGAGTAGTGCCATACATTCAACTCTGTGAAATAACACTGTGGGGGATGCATCATTCAACTGACATCTCGTTTCAAGAAGTTACAGTGTATTCGATCTCATGTGCAGAACTAGGAGGAAAGTGCCATACACTCACCTCTGTGAAACAACACTGTATGGAATGCATCATTCAACTAATATCTTATTTCAGCAAGGTAGGAGTGTGTTGAATCCCATGCACAGAACTAGAATCTAAGTGCAATGCGCTCAATTCTATGAACCAACACTGTGGGAAATACATCAGTCAGCAATCATCTCCCGGCTTTAAGTCACTAGTGTGTTGAATCCTATGCGCAGAACTGGGAGAGAAGTGCCATACACGCAACTCTGTGAACAAACATGGAGGGAAGGGATCATTCAATTAACATTTTCCCTCAATTATGTACTAGTGTGTTGAATCTTATGCACAGAACTAGGAACTAAGTGCACTGCACTCAATTTTGTGAACCACACTGTAGGGAATGCATCAATCAATTAACATCTTTTTTAGCAAGTAAGCAGTGTGTTAGATCCCATGCGGAATGCAACGCTGAAACAAAACTGTGAGGAACGCTTCATTCAAATAACACCTTGTTTCAGTAAATTAGAGCTTGGTTGAATCCCATTCGCAGAACTAGGAGCTAAGTGCAATGCACTAAACTCTGTGAAACAACACTGTGGGGAAGGCATCATTTAACTAACACCTTTTTCTGGTTAAGTTAGTAGTGTGTTGTATCCCATTCGCAGAACTATGAACTAACTGCAAACCATGCAATTCTGTGAAACAACTCTGAGGGGCATGCCTCATTCAAATAACATCTTCTTTCAGTAGGTTGGGAGTGCGTTGATTTGCATGCACAGAACTAGGAGCGAAGTGCCATACACTAAACTCTATGAAACAAGAGTGAGGCGAATGCATCATTCACCTAGTATCTTGTTTCAGTAAGTTACTAGCATGATGTATGCCATACACAGAACTAGGAGTTAAGGGCAATGCACTCAGTTCTGTGAACCAACACTGTGGGGAATGCATCATTCAACTGACATCTTGTTTAAGTAAGATATCAATGTATTGGATCCCATGAGCAGAACTCAGAACGAAGTTCCATTAACTCAAATATATTACACAACACTGAAGGGAGTGCATCATTCATCTAAAATCTTGTTTCAGTAAGTTACTAGTGTGTAGAATACTATGTGCAGAACTAGGAGCGAAGTGCAATAAACACAACTCTGTGATATAACACTGTGAAATATGCCTCATTCAACTAACATCTTCTTTCAGTAAGATAGGAGTGTGTGGAATGCCACGAGCAGAACTAGGCGCGAAGTGCCATAACTCTGTGAAACAACACTGTGGGGAATGCCCCATTCAACTAATATCTTCTTTCACTATGTTAGGAGTGTGTGGTATCCCATTCGCAGAACCAGCAACAAAGTGCCAAACACTGAACTTTCTAAAACAAAACTGTGGGGAATGCATCTTTCCACTAACATCTTGTCTCTGTAAGTTAGCATTGTGTGGTATTGAAACTGACGAATCAGCACCGAGGTGCCATGCACTCAACTCTGTGAAACAAAACCGTGGGGAATGCTTCATTCAACTAACATCTTGTTTCAGAGAGAGAGACGTGTGTGGAATCCCATGCGCAGAACAAGGAGCGAAGTGCCATACACTCAACTCTGAAAGAACGCTGTGAGGAATGTTCCTCAACTAACATCTTGTTTCAATAAATGAGCAGTGTGTGGAATCCAAAGCGCAGAACTAGGGGCGAAATTCCATACACTCAACTCTGTGAAACAACACTGTGGGGAATGCCCCATTCAACTAACATCTTTTTTCAATAAGTTAGGAGTGTGTGGAATCCCATTCGCAAAACCAGCAGCAAAGTGCCATCAACTCAACTCTGGGAAACAACTCTGTGGGAAATGCCTCCTTCAACTAACAAATTCTTTCAGTAAGTGAGCAGTGTATGGAATCTAAAGCACAGAACTAGCACCGAAGTGTGATATACTCAACCTCTGTGAAAAAACACTGTTTGGAATGCCTCTTCCACCTAACACCTTCTTTAAGTAACTTAGGAGTGTGTGGAATCCCATGCAAAATCCTAGGAGCAAAGTGCCATACACTCAACTCTGTGAAAAAAACACTATGTAGAATGCCTCATTTAACTAATATCTTGTTTGAGAGTAGGAGAATGAGGAATCCCACGCACAGAAACTAAGACCGAAGTGCCATACGCTCAACTCTGTGTAACAACTCTGTGGGGGAATGCCTCCTTCAACTAACATCTTGTTTCAGTATTTAGGAGTCTGTGGAAACCAATGCGCAGAATTAGGAGCGAAGTGCCATCAACTCAACTCTGTAAAATAACACTGTGGGGAATGCCTCAATCAACTAACATCGTGTTTCAGTAAATTAGCAATGTGGAATTGAATGCGCAGAACTAGTAGCAAAGTGCCATACACTCAACTCTGTGAAACAAAACTGTGGGGTATGCCTAATTCAACGAACATCTTGTTTCAGAGTTAGAAGTGTGTGGAATCCCATGCAAAAAGCTAGGAATGGAGTTCCATACACTCGACTCTGTGAAACAACACTGTTTCTGTAAGATAGGAATTTGAGGAATCCCATGCACAGACATAGGAGCAAAGTGCCATACACTCAACTCTGTGAAACAACACTGTGGGGAATGACCCTTTCAACTAACATCTTCTTTCACTACGTTAGGAGTGTGTGGTATCCAATTCGCTTAAGCAGCAGCAAAGTACCATACACTCAACTCTGGGAAACAACACTGTGGGGAATGCCTCCTTCCACTAACATCTTCTTTCAGAAAGTTAGCAGTGTGTGGAATCCCAAGTGCTGAACCAGGAGCGAAGGGTCATGCACTAAACTCTGTGAGATAACACTGTTGAGAATGCTTCATCCAGCTATCATGTTCTTTCAGTTAGTTAGTAGTGTGTGGAATCCCATGCGGAGAACAGGAGCTTAGTGCCATACACTCAACTCTATGAAACAACACTGTGCGGAATGCCTTATTCAACTAGCATCTTTTTTCAGTAAGTTAGGAATATGTGGAATCCCATGTGCCGAATTAGGTGCAAAGTGAAATACACTCAACTCTGATAAACAACACTGTGAGATATGCCTCATTCAACTAACATCTTCTTTCAGTAAGTTAGGAGTGTGTGGAATCCCATGCCCAGAACTAGGAATGAAGTGCCATCAACTCAACTCTGTGAAACAACACTGTGGGGAATGCACCATTCTACTAACATCTTGTTTCAATAATTTAAGAGTGTTGGAATCCCATGCGCAAAACAAGGAGCCAAGTGTCAGTACACTCAACTCTGTGAAACAACACTGTGAGGAATGCCTCATTCATCTAACGTCTTGGGTCAGTAAGATAGGACTGTGAGGAATCGCAGGCGCAGATCTAGAATTGCAGTGCCATACACTCAACTTGGTGAAAAAAACCGTGGGTAATGCCTCATTCAACCACCATCTTGTTTCAGTCATTTAGGAGTGTGGAATCCCAATGGCTGAACTAGGAGCGAAGTACAATACACTCAACTCTGTAAAACGACATTGTAGGGAATGCCTCATTGAGCTAACATCTGTCAGTAAGGTATCAGTGTGCATAAACCAATGTGCAGAACGACCAGCGAAGTTCCATACACTCAACCCTATGAAACAATACTGTGGGGAATGCCTCATTCAACTAACATCTTGTTACAGTAAGTTAGGAGTGTGTGGAATGCCATGCACAGAACTAGGAGCAAAGTGCTATACACTCAACTCTGAGAACCAACACTGTGGGGGATGCTTCATTCAGCTAACATCTTGGTTCAGTAAGTTAGGAGGGTGTGGAATCCCATGTGCCAAACTAGCAGCGAAGTGCCATACACTCAACTCTGTGAAAGAAAACGGTGGAGAATGCCTCATTCAACTAACATCTTCAGATAAGAGAGTCAGAGAGTTAGGAATGTGTGGTATCCATTGTTCATAATTAGGAGCAAAGTGCCATACACTCAACTGAATTAAATCACACTGAGGGGAATGCATTCTTAAACTAACATCTTGTTTCAGTAAGTCAGTAGCATGTTGAAATCTATGCACAAAACAAGGAGCTAAGTGCAAAGCACTCAATACTGTGAATCAACACTGTGGGTACTGCATCATGCAACTACATCTTTCCTCAATTAGTTACTAATGTGTTTTATCTTTTGCACAGAACTAGGAGAGAAGTGTCATACACTCAACTGTGTGAAACAACACTGTGAGGAATGCATCATTCACTAACAAATTGTTTTGGCACGTTAGTAATGTGTTTTATTTCATCTGCTGAACTAAGAGAGAAGTGCCATACACCAAACTCTGTGAAATAACACCGCAGGGAATACATCATTCTACTGATATCCCGTTTCAGTAAGATATAGTGCGCAGAACTAGGAGCAAAGTGCCATACATTCAGCTCTGTGAACCAACACTGTGGGGACTGCATCATTCATCTTATATCTTCTTTCAGTAAGTCAGTAGTGTGTTGAAACCTATGTGCAGGACTAAGAATGAAGTGCCATATGCTCATTCAACTACCATCTTGTTTCAGTAAGTTACTTGTGTGTTGAATCCCATGTGCAGAACTATGAGCTAATTGCAAAGCACTCAGTTCTGTAAACCAACTCTGCAGGGTATGCCTCATTCAACTAACATCTTCTTTCAGTAAGTTAGGAGTGTTTTGAATTTCAGGCGCATATCTAGGAGTGAAGTGCCATACACTAAACTCTATGAAACAAGAGTGAGGGGAATGCGTCATTCAACTAGTATCATATTTCAGTAAGTTACTAGAGTGTTAATACCATGCACAGAACTAGGAGCTAATTGCAATGCACTCAACTCTGTGAACCAACACTGAGGAGAATGCATCATTCAACTATCTCGTTTCAGTAAGTTATTAGTGTATTGGATCCCACGTGCAGAACTAGGAGCAAAGTGTAATACCCCTAACTCTGTGAAATAACTCTGCAGCGGAATACATCACTGAACTAACATCTCGTTTCAGTAAGTTAGCAGTGTGTTGAATTCCATGCACAGAACTCAGAACGAAGTGCCATACACTCAACTCTATTAAACAAACTGAGGGAGATGAATCATTATGTAATATCTTATTTCAGTAAGTTAGTATCGTGTTGAATCCAATGCCCAGAAACAGGAGCTAAGTGCAATGGACTCCATTCTGGGAACCAGTGTAGTGGGAAAAGCATCATTCGACTAATATCTTTCTGTAAGTTACTAGTGTGTTGAATCCTGTGCACAAAACTAGGAGCGAGGAGCCATACATTCAACTCTGTGAACCAACACTGAGGGAATGCATCATTCACCTTACATCTTCTTTCAGTAAGTTAGTAGTGTATCGAATCCTATGCACAGAACTAAGAGTGACATGCCATACGCTCAAATCTGTAAACAAAACATTGGGGGATGTATCATTCAACTGACATATTGTTTCAGTAAGTTGTTAGTGTATTGGATCCCATTGGCAGAACTAGGAGCAAAGTGCAATTCTCCCAACTCTGTGAAACAAACTTGTGTGGAATACTTCACAGAACTAGTATCTTGTTTCAGAGAGTTAGCAGTGTGTTGAATTCCATGTGAAGAACTAGCAGTGAAGTGCCATACACTCAACTCTATTAAACAACACTGAGGGGAATGCAACATTCATCTAATATCTTGTTTCAGTAAGTTAGTTGTGTGTTGAATGCAATACGCAGAAACAGGGGATCTAAGTGCAATGCATTCAATTCTGGGAACCAGTAGAGTGAGAAATGCATCATTCAACTTATATCTTTCTGCCAGTTACTAGTGTGTTGAATCCTATACACAGAAGTAGGAGCGAAGTGCTATATGCTCAAGTCTCTGAAACAACACTGTGGTGACTGCATCATTCAACTGACATCTTTTTTCAGTAAGTTATTAGTTTATTGGATCCCAGGCACAGAACTAGGAGCGAAGTGCAATACACTGAACTCTGTGAATCAACACTGTTTGGAATATATCATTGAACTAATATCTCATTTCAGTAAGTTATTACTGTGTTGAATTACATGCACAGAACTAGCAGCGAAGTGCCATACTTGACTCTATTAAGTAACACTGAGGGGAATGCATCATTCAACTAACATCTTATTTCAGTAAGTCAGTGGTGTGTTGAATCCTATGCACAGAACAAGGAGCTAAGTGCAGAGCACTTAATTCCATGAATCCACACTGTGGGGAATGCATCAAGAACTAAAATCTTCCTTCAATAAGTTATCAGTGTGTTCGAACCTATGCGCAGTACTAGGAGAGAAGTGCATTACACTCAACGCTGGGAAACAACACTGTATGGAACGCTTCATTCAACAAACAAATCGTTTCAGTAAGTTAGTAATGTGTTGAATCCCATCTGCCGTACTAGGAGCAAAGTGCCATACACTGAACTCTGTGAACCAACTCTGTGTGGAATCCATCATTCAACTAATATCTTTCAGTATGTTAGTAGTGTGTTTTATCCTATTCACAGAATTAGTAGCCAAGTGTCATACCCTCCACTCTGTGAAACAACACTGTGGGGAATGCATCATTCAAATAAAATCTTGTTTCAGAAGATAGGAGAGTGTTGAATCCTATGCGTGGAACTAGGAGACAAGTGCCATACACTCAACTCTGAGAAACGACATTGTGGGGAATGCCTCATTCAACTAACGTCTTGTTTCTGTAAGTTAGCAGTGTGTTGGATCCCATGTGCAAAACAAAGAGCGAAATGCAATAGACACAACACTGTGAAACAAAACTGTGGGAAACGCTTCATTCAACTAACTCTTTGTTTCAGTACGTTAGTGCTATGTTGAATCCCATTCCTAGAACTAGGTGCTAAGTGCAATGCACTCAACTCTGCTAAACAACATGCTGGAGAATGTATCTTTCAACTAACATCTTGTTTCAGTAAGTTAGTAGTGTGTTTAATTCCATTTTCAGAACTATGAGCGAATTGCAAAACACTCAACTCTGTGAAATAACACTGTGGGAAATGCTACACTCAAATAACATCTTCTTTCAGCAATTTAGTACTATGTTGAATCCAGTGTGCAGAACTAGGAGTGAATGGCCATACATTCGACTCTGTGAACAAACACTGTGGAGAATGTATCATTCAACCAACATCTTCTTTCTGTAAGTTAGTAGTGTGTTGAATCCTATGAGCAGACCTAGGATATATGTCCCATACACTCACCTCTGTGAAACAACACTGTGTGGAATGCATCATTCATCTAAAATCTTGTTTCAGTAAGTTAGTAGTGTGTTTAATCCCATGTGTAGAACTAGGAGCAAAGTGCCATACACTCCACTCTGTGAAACAACATTGTGAGGAACGCGTCATTGGACTACCCTCTTGTGTCACTAGGTAAAGAGTTTTTGAAAACCCATGCAAGTACTCAGGGAAGTGCCATATAATCAACTCTGTTAATCAACACTGTGGAGATTGCATCATTCAATTAACATCTAGTTTCGCTAAAATGGTAGTGATTGAAAAGGTATGCCATATACGCATCTTTGTCAAACAAAATGGTGAGCAATGCTTCTTTCATCTAAAATCTTGGTTCACTGTGTTAGTAGTGTTTGAAATCGCTTGCGGGGAATCCAGAAAGGAAGTGCCCTCTTCTAAGGGCCAGACTGGGCCTCCCTTCTCCATATTGTACTTCCTCCAAGGTCTCCAGGACTCCAGCCCTCCTAATCCATATTGACACATTTTTACTCTCTTGCAGAAACGGTTCTTTCTGCCATCCGTCTCAGTCAGTGTCTCAAGAGTCCTATCGTCTGCTTTCCACCTGGGGGTCTGGTCCAGTCCTTGTGTTCCGGGAGAAGATTTGCCACAGGCCTCCTTCTGCATTAACTCACTGGGTTTCAAAAGTATGTGGCCATTCAGAGGCCCAGGGCATCTGAAGGCGACCAGCAGAGGTTGTTTTGTGCATAACTGGGCAGAGATTTGGTCAGGGAGCTGGCCTCCTTCTGGGCCGAGGGCAAATGAAGCCAGGCATCTTCTTTCCAAGTGGATCCCCATTCTCACTGGAAATGTTGAGCTTTAGCCCATCTGGTGCCCATATCTTTCCCCTTACTGTATATCTGACCTTTTATTTTTGTGTCTCTTAGGACCCCTGGAGCCATCACTCACGGAACTGGCATCGCTGTGTAGGCTGCAAACTCCCCCTCTGCTCCTGTGTTTAGTGAGGGCGCTCACGCTCTGCTCTACCAAAAGAAAGATGACACAAGAAAGATGTCCCTGTGTGCCTGGGGCTTGGCCTGCTCTGCTATGGAGCATGAAGGGGACCCAGTTTGGCTCCCTGACCTGGATGATTGGTTTCCTTGATTCTGGGATGCACCCAGATTGCACATAGGCAGTAGGAACAAGGAGGGAGTCAGCACTGGAAGAGCCTTTGCCAGGAATTAGGGAACCAAGCCCTTGTTGCAGATTCCTGAGCAAGAGCCCTCCAAACCCAGTAGCTCCAGCTCCAGCACTGCTGGCTCCCTCAACTGATGGTGAAAGTCATGGGGAGAGACCAAGCCAGAAATCCTGCCTCCTCAAGAAAGAAGGCAGGCTTCCTGCTGACAGAGCTCCCACATAGAATCCTTCAGAGTGCTCTTTTGGCCTTAGCCCACAGGGTTTTCTTATTCTCAAAACAAGCTGGTTGATAGGAGAGTGCCTTGGGTACTTCATTCTCAACTGTCTCCAAGTCATGTGTGAGGAAGAACTCGGCCAGTGTGTGTGTGTCTGCATTGCCACCACTGAGCCCTTTTTATGAAAGACAGTTTGCAGGAAACTTCTGAGACATTGTCTCAGCCTGGGGCTTTGTTGGTGTTTTTGTGTTGTTGATAGAGGTGTTGCATTCGTCCCTTATGGTTTCAGAATGATGTGGCCCTCCCCAAACCCAGGGTGTATGCAGACAGCCAGGGAGAATGCTTGTGGGTAGGCTAAGCCAGAGGCTCGAGGTGGATCCTGCCTCCTGTGTGGGACAAGGGGAAGGAAGAGTCGCGGTCTCCTTCCTCAGTTTCCCCCATGCCAATTTGAATGCACAGCTTGAATCACCTTATTGTCATTCTTCTACCACTGCTGCTGCTCTCCGAAATTGGTCTCAATTCACACACGGAGACCCTGTGTCTGTCTCCTCCACCAAACACTGTCCCTGGAGTGGAGGTGAGTTTCAAGCCTTTCCTGAGCCAAGGCAGGGCTCACAGAGTCTGACATCCCAGAGGATAGCACTGGAAGAGCCTTTGCCAGGAATTAGGGAACCAAGCCCTTGTTGCAGATTCCTGAGCAAGAGCCTGTCCCTGAGCCCTTGGTGCTGGGCAGGCCACAGTATCGTGGGAATGGGTAGTCACATGGACCCTGCCCCTAATGGCTAGAGCTACCCTCATTCGGAAGAACAGACAGTCTGTACATGTGCAGCATGCTCCATGACCTAATCAGCGCACAAAAAGCCTTTAGAATATATGCTGTACCAAGGCCTCGTTCTCACCTCTTGACCGTCACATGGAAGCACATTCTTCGTATCTCAGAACCTCTGCTGCCCCTCTCAATGGATAGGATGGGCAGAAGCACACCAGAAGCCAATGTTTCCCCTATTTCTTAAGGAAGGAAAGGGGGGTTCTGGCTCACAGGACTCCAAGGAGCATCCTTCGGAAAACTCCTTTGGGAAAGGCCCTCAAAAGGTCCCCGTGATACCTGAGCTGACTTGCTTGTGAATACGTTGTGCTAGTCATGTTCATCTCAACAAGAAGAACTCTGGGCCTAGGGGGATCCAGTTGCATAACTCAGGCTTGGGGTCCATACAAATTCAGTCTTTCAGAGTGCTATCCCCGGCTGCAGATGCCCAATGGGGACAAGCGCTTATGACTATGGGAAAGCTGGAAACAAAGGAGCCCAGGGCTTTTGGCTTCAGGACTACATGGACATCCAAAGCCCTAGGACATCAGAAGGGGTCCAGCCGAGAGCTGTTTTGGGCAAGGTTAGGCCAGATGTAATAGCAAGGAGCTGGATTCCTTGCTGGGCCTAGGGGAATTGAAGAGAAACATCAACACGTGTATCACATTCCCATTGCATGGAAATATTGGACGCCCTTTAGTCCTGGCCGAAGTCATTCCTGTGCTTCTGACTTCCTTGTCATTCACCCTTAGGCGCGGTGGAGCTGGCATTCACTGAGCAGGCATCCAGCCATGGGCGTCCAGTGAGAATGGGTCCCCTGTTCAGTAACAGCCATGAGCATTGGGTATCCCAAGGGAGAATAGCCCTTCTATTCCTAAGCTTGGTGCTTGGCTGTTGGAAGCAAGGGGTGGCCGGGGGGGGGGGGGGCCGGGTGTAGAGTGGAGGCAGCTCTCCACCTTTCTGCCTAATTGAGGTGTGTTCCTTCTGAAACGTAGACAGTTAACACTGGAGCATTAGGCTCCAGAAGCTGGTCAGCACAGAAAAGCACTAAGAGGGTACCACCAATGCCCCTCTCCACACTTTGGAGCCACAGCTAGGGGAAGCTCCCAGGTACAGCACTGTCACTGCCTACTCCAGTTCATGATGGGAAAAGCCAGAAAAGCAGACCAATTCCCAATTGCCTTCTGAAGGAAGAAGGCAGAACTGCTGCTGACAGAACACCCAGATGGAGATGCTAGAGGGCACGATTACCTAAACCATTTGATGTATCTTCTTCAGGCCAGATTGCCAGCAGCTGGTGCTGGGCTCTCCCTTTTCCATATTTTTCTTCATCCCAAGTCTGCTGAACTCCGACCCTCATGAATCATCTTTACACATCTTAACTCTCTTGCAGAAACAGGGTTCTTGTCACAACTGTTATTTCAGAGTAAGGGTCTCAAGAGTCCTAGCCTCTGCCTTCTACCCAGAAGTCTGGGCCAGTCCTTGTGACCGGGGGAGAGGTCTTGTCACAGGGCTCCGTCTCCGTTAATTCACTACATTTCAAAAGCATGTGGCATTCCAAGGCCCAGGGCATTTGGAGGAGACTAGAGGAGGATGTTTCGCTCCTGTGCTCAGTGAGAGCTATCAGGCTCTGCTCTACCAAAGAAAAGAAGCCCTTCAATCCCTAGGTGCTTGGTGCTTGGCCTGCTGTGCTATGCAGGTTAAAGGGGAACCAGCTTGCCTCACTGACCTGATGACTGATTGGTCTTCATTCTGTGAAGCAGACAGTTTACACATGGGTAATATGAACTGGGAAGGGTCAGCACTGGAAGAGCGTTTGGCAGGAATTAGGAAAGCAAGTCCTCAATGCAGATTCCTGAGCAAGAGCCCTCAGAACCCAATAACTACAGCTCAAGCACTGCTGCCAATTCTACGATGGGAATTGTGGCAGAGATAGAACAATGTAGAAATCACTGGCTCCCAAAGAAGGAAAGCAGGCTTCTTGCTGACAGGGTTCTCAGGTGTAGTTGTTCGGGCGGCTCCTGTGGCTAAGCCCACATGCCTTTCTTCTTCCGGAAACACCCGTTTGATAGGACATTGAGCTGGGTGCTTCATTCTCAACATTCTCCAAATCTCATGCATGATGAACAGCTCTGGTAGTGTGTGTCTCCTCTGCCACCCCTTTGTCCTTTTCACAAAAGATGGTTTGCATGAAGTCTAGTCCAAGAGAGTCTTAGAGTAGTATCCTCTTTTTTCAGTTTAGGGGCTTTGTGGTGTGCTTGTGCTGGTCACAGAGATATTGCATCAGGCCCTTCTCCATTTGCTTTCAGAATGATGTGGCCCTCCCCAAACCTAAGGTACATGAAGGGACCCAGGGAGACTGCTTGTGGGTAGGCTAAGCCAGAGGTTAGTGGTGTAGCCTGTGTCCTGTGTGGGATGAAAGGAAGGGAAGGTAGAGGTCTCCTTCCTCGATTTTCCCTGTGCCCATTTGAATGGATAGTTTTGACTCACCTTGTAGTCATTCCTCTCCCATTGCTGAGTTTCTAATTTGTTCTCACTTCACACACTGAGACCATGTGGCTCTCACATACACAACTGAGTTACAAGAATTGGAAATGAGTTTCCAATCAGTCCCTGAGCCAATGGAGGGCTCTGAGTGTCTGATGTCCCAGAGGACAATTGATTCACATGTCCCTGAGTTCTTGTTGCTGCCTTGCTTGGGGCCCACCACCCCCAACATGCACAGGCTTAGGTGGAAATCTATCCCTGGACATGGGTTTAACGAAATCTATGGCTCCTAAGTCTAAATAGGGACATAGTTAGACATAGAGCCATGAGTAGGGAGTGGGCATAAGGAGGGCCAAAATTCAATATTTCCGATGGGAATGGGAACAATCTGAAAGGGGATGTGTACTTTCATGTCCCCTCAGCCAAGAAAGGAGGCCAGCTCCCTTTCCAGTTGTCAAACCCACGCTACGTGCAAATGTCTGACCTGTGCCCTCCAATGCCTTAAGCTTCTGAATGTCTGCATGGTGTTGACACCAACTTGCCAAGGTCCCTATCACCAAACCTGTGACACAGTCCCAATGTCGGGACTAGGATCCCCAGCTGAACACCAAGAATATTCTTTGCAGAGACTATATAGAATGGACCCCAGAGAGGAACTCGTTTGAAAATGGAGCAAAGGGGTGAAAATAGATTCACGGAGGGCCAGAGATCTTCACTACGAATCAGAATGACATGACATGGAAAACGAAGTGACTAGTGCCATCACCCAGAGCTAGCCCTCTCAGGAATAAGTAACACCTGTGGGCTGTGGTGATGGGATCTCTGTGAGCAAGGGGCTTACATTCTTTCTTCAGAAAGAGAGGGAAAGTCCTGGCTTTGGGTCTGTTTCTTGCCCTTTCCCATTAGAGGACAGGGGTGGCAGTGATTCAGGTCTGGCTGTTTGGAGCTCCCAGCTGAATCAGCACCACTGATGCAGAGGCAAAGGGTCCCTGCTCCCAGCTGGTTCTCAAGTGTTTGGAACGTGGATCTGGGCTTCACAAAACCCTTTTTGTGACAACCAGGGCCTGAGGCATAGTGTGCCTAGGGGAACCATCTGTGGTCCCAGGTGGACTGTACTAGGTATGTGGACAGACAGACTGTATTGTACTTCCCGCAGTCTGGTCTGGGTCATATGTGCTGGAAACTATTCGTCCATCTTTCTTCCTGCTCCCACTTGCCAGAGAAAAATATTTGGCAGTTCAAGTGTGTCATGACAGGGAGACTCAAAAAAGCTGGGTGCCTTACAAATTCACAATGAAAAAGATAATAAATGGCCTCCATACCTACAATCCAATATTATGGCCCTGCCATTTAGACATAGGATGGATACTGGGGCTAAGACACTCCCATTTACATGCTAAACCTTAGACTACAAACAGTTCTACAAATTATAACCAATGAAACTGCCAGAGCCTTTCACTTACTAGCCAAGCAACAAACCAAAACGTACAATGCCATCTATCAAAATTGCTTGGCCTTAGATTATATGCTTGCTTCTGAGAGAGGTGTTTGTGGAAAATTTAACCTGAATAACTGCTGTCTACAGATGGTGAAGAGAGCGTTTTTAAGTTTCCTGTCCCAAGTCACAGCCCTACATTAGTTTGTAGCTAGTTCTCTTTTCTGCTAAGTAGTAGACATAAAGGGGTACTGTGTTAGATAGTGTGCCCCAGACTTCGGCTTACTGTGAACCTTGTTAAGGGTTATGATTGCTGAGAATTCTGTTTTGATTGCTGTTTGCTGTGAACACTGTGAAACTTTTCTTGGGGTGCTGTGATGCCTGTTTAGTTTGCTATGTATTAGACTAAGTTGCTGTGTGTTAAATCTTGTTAGGTATTAGATTTAGAGACTTAGGAATGCATTAGACTCCTGACCCATTTGCTGTGATTACTGTGAACCCTGTTTGCTGTATTAGAGAATTGCCATAGTATAGTGCTCTTAGGGCTAAGGCCACTCCATTTTGGTTTAAGTTCCATCTTAGAGTAGTTTTGGACCCCGAGTTGCAGGAAAACAAGTCACCCTGGACTCTGCCCCGGGTTCCAGTAAACAGAGTAGCCAAGAGGCCGGACCCAGATTAGCAGACCCCGTCACCACCCTGCGTGGGACTGGACCCTGATTAGCAGACCTTGCCTCCACTTTGAGTTCCAGGGAAACCACAGGAGGTCAGATTCCTAGAATAGCCCCTAGCAAAACTAATCAGTGTTCAGCCCAGGCACACTGATCATTTGAATCTGCGCGGGACCCCCAAGCTAAGCCAATCCATAGCTAGCCCACGCCCGCCAAATATGAAATACTCAATCAGAAACTAGCCCCCAAGAATGCAATCAATCAATTCAAAGGATCCCCATCCTCACCCAAAAAGTATACTCGAACCCTGATAAAAAGCCTGTGTAAACCCGGCTCAGGGCTCTTGCTACTGCACCGCTGTGTCAGGAGGTGCAAAAGTCTGAGCTCGAGCTTCGAATAAAGACCCTTTGCGTTTGCATCAGTCCCGGCTCCCCGGTGGTCTTCTCGGGATCCAGAATTTGAGCACAACAATAGATGATGAGTAAAAAATCATAGAGGAGATCACAGATCAAATAAAAAAGGTTGCTCATGTCCCAGTGTAGACCCGGAACAGTTGGAAAACCGGAAAGTTTCTGGAGAATGGTTTTAAACTCTTGGAGGATTCAAAACCCTCATGGGAATTATATTCCTAATTTTTGGAGGATGCTTAATGTTACCCTGCTTAGCTCCCCTGCTTGTATAGTCTGACTCCAGACTCATTGAGGACATAATTTACAACAACAACAACAACAACAACAACAACAAAGACAGACACTCATGAAAAGATGTTATAAGAATATAAAGCTCTAAAGCAAGATGGTGGTCTTTGACCCTAAATGAAGGGTCTGAGCATCAAAGGGGGGAATGTGGTGGGGTCCCCTCCCTAAGGAAAGAAAAAAAAAAACACCTCAAGACAACCTGGCTACATGCATATGTGACAACATCCCTCAGGACCTTGTAACATGAGACCACTTATTCAGATGCGTGGTCGTATGTTATTACGTATGGGAGAAAAAGAAGTAAACACTACATAAAAGACTAAACTATGTGGGGTTCTGGGCTCATTTCCTTGGATATGAACTGAACTGAGCTGTCTCAGAGGAATAAAGTTGCTTTCTGGAAAGAAAAGCCTCAGTGTCCAACCACTGTGTGCTAGAATGCTCCAACATTCTTTTGCCTGCTGTTTGCTTTCATCCCAACCCCCCAGGGGTTTCCTTCTTACTCTCAGGAAACCAAGCTTGCCTAGGAAATCATGCTCATGTCAGCAGTCCCAGCTTCATTCCATTTTCACCTGAGCTGAACAACTTTGGCTCTCAGGTGTTGCTTCTGATTTATTATTAATATTGCTATTAATGTGAAGAATGCCTGTTTATATACCATGAGCTTGGGCAAGGTAAAGTCAGTTGGCAAGTTTATAAGGAGGCTTTCATATTCTAAGGACTCACAGATTACTGGAGGCTTAGCTATTGACAAGCTAAAGTTGTTTTTCCCTCCGGCAAAATATTTACAAAAGGACAATTAGGAGTTCCTGAAGAAACATCTTACTCTGCCAACCTCAAGTATTTGTTATTGGGCTGCAGGTGACAAGGAAATTAAATTTTAATTGTTTTAAATGTTCATTTATTTTAGGAGAGAGGAGAGACTGGGAGACAGACAGAGGGGCAGAGAAGAGAGAAAGAGAAAGAATAATCACCCAGAGAGGGGCAGAGGGAGAGGGAGACCCAGAATCTGAAGCAGGGTCCAGACTCTGAGCTGTCAACATACAGCCCCTCTGAAGCTGGATCACAGAACTGAGATGATGACCTGTGTTCAAATCAGAGGCTTAAAGAACTCAGACCCAGGCACCCCAGTAAATTGTTTTATCTCCCATTACCTTCTTGCTTTGTTCTCACATCACTATGGAGAGCAAGCTGATGTTGGGACTCCAGGAAACTGAGTCTGTAGGTTTCTGGAGATTAGGCCCCTGCCTTTTTCTTGTAATTTACTAAGATACTTGTAAATTGATGGAGGCTCTATGAGTTTCACCATTTGTCTTCTGTCCTTTCCTTTGCCCTTGGGCAGCCAGGAGTGCCTGAGGAATGTCACACAGATCTCTCCTGGGGGTAGGGGCAGGTAATGCTAGCTTGTGTTTGGCCCTCAGCTTTCCTTCTGGTCCCTCATCCAGCAGATGGATGATTCCCATTTACCCAGCCCATGTGTGTTTGTTCATTCAGAAAAGAGCGAGCTTGCCAGGAGATTGTGCCTTTCTCTTTATTCGCAGAATTATCCCATTCTCATCTGAAATGTGATCTTTGGCTTTCTGTGTATCCATTCCCATGCACTTGCTCTTTTTTGCAGTAAGTCCCCACTGTGGGAAATTCAAGGACAGACCTAAGAGCATTTTCCCCTCATTATAATTGAGTAGCCAGGCCAAGTCAATCTGACTCTGGCCTAGGTGGGCAAAAAGTCCCTTGGGACTTGCCTTTGAGAAATATTTTGACAAGAAAAAGAAATAAGGCACTTGAAGGAGCCAGACGAAATGTTAGTGTGTAGGCAAAGCCAGAGAATTGCGAGGAATTCAATTGCAGGGAGAACAGCAATAGAGCTTGTCAGTGTTCTCCTATTGTCTACTGAAATGAAAGCCTTTGACCAGTGATGTATCCATTCTGACACCCTAGCTGTTTTCTAAGGAGGTCTTGAGTCCCATTGAAATATGATACTGCTCTCACTTAACGAAAGCCCAGGGATTGGTGGCCGGCTCCCACTCCACCCCTAGGCTAGCATAGAGCAGTTTCTGATATCCCCAAAGAACGACGAACTACCTGATACTGACCTTGTGGGGCTTGGCATTGATGGTTCTTCTGTATGCCTCCTTCCCCCAGCTCCTTGAGATGACTTCATATGGAAAAGCAAATGGTTCCCAGATAGGCGTTTTAGCTTCCAAAAGTGGCCAGTGCATTGCCTATTCAAGGAATACTTCCACAGAGCCTGATTTCAAACACGTAAGTGTGAAAACCCATTTCACCAAAACCACTGGCGACTATCCACTATAGTTTGGGTAAGAAATGCACTCAGTGCCAGAAGCTTCTCATCCCTTTCTCAAGTCCCAAAGGAAGAATTTTTGAGAGACTGGTGGCCAGGGTAGCCAGTGGAGGATTCCTTTGGCCCAGCCTAGAGGTGTTTCTCCTTCCCAAGACAGTCCGCTTTGCCAAAAGACTGCGCTGGTGACTTCATTCTCAGATTGATTCCATTCTCATTTGAGAAGCAGAACTTTGGCACTCCATGTATCCATTTCTACCTTTTTTCCTTTTACCATACTAGGTGTTCCCTGTGAGACATTCATGGCCAGTGTCAAAAGTGATTTCCTCTGCATTTAACCGGATAGTTGGTTTGCGCTCCACTTACTCATGGATACGCTGAGCTACTGGGTCCCTGGAGACTTGTCAATAGACTTTCTAACTCTATTGACAAAGAGAGGACTAAGGCATTGGAAGGTGCCCAGAAGAGAATTTGTGCCAATAGGCCAAGTCCAGAGGAACTAGGAGGGTGCTGGCCTCCCTTCTGGGGCCAGAAGTCACATAGCTCCTCATTTCACTCTCAGCAGTGTTTGAGCTGTAGCTACTGGGTTTCTTCTGGCTCTTGCTCAGGAATCTGAGATAAGGACTTTGTTCCCTAATTGCTGGAAAGGGCTCTTCCAATCCTACCCCCGCCCCCGTTCATACTGCCCATGTGCTAACTTTCTGCTTCTCAGAATGAAGGCAACTCAATCATCTAGGTCAGTGAGGCAAGCCACCTCCCCTTTGCCTTACATAGCAAAGCAGCTCAAGCACCAAGCAAGAATCAAGGGACTAAAGGCCTTCTTTCCTTTGGTGAAGCAGAGCCTGCTAGCTCTCACTGAGCACTAGAGAAGAGTGGGAGTTTGAAGCCTACCAAGGGGTGCCAGCTGAGTGAATGATAGCTGCATGGTTCCTGAGCATGAATGAATGCAGAGTGAGAAACACAGTAAGGGAGGGGGAATGCCTACAGCCATGAGCAAAGTGCTTTCAATATTTCCACAATGGGAATGAGACCAATGTGGCACAGAGACGAGATTCTTCCAGTACCCTAGGCCCAGTAAGGAGGCCAGCTCCCCACTAGCACATCTGGCACAGCCCCCAAGCAAATCGGTCTCCAATGGACCACTGCCAATGCCCTAGGCCTCTGGATGTCCATGTAGTCCTTCAACCAAACGCCAGGGCTGCTTTAGCTCAACCGGTCTGACAGTCACAAGGACTGGTCTACATTAGACATCCCCAAGCTGGAGATAGAACTCTGAAGGACTGAATTTGTATGGACCCTGAGATGAACCTTGATGGCTAAGAAACAATGTCATTCAACTTGATGCCCCTAGGCCTGAGTTCACAATTTCCATGTGAATAATCTTACACCGACTATGGGCACCAAATCCGTTCACTGTCTCGTATACTCTGCACCAGCAATATCTTCTCCCTGACACCCTGCAGTCATATGCAGTGTGGTTCGTTCTTGTCATTCTGACCCCAGCAAATGTCACCTCAGGGAGGCCTCTTATACCTTCCGATGACTCCCCAGCCTGTCCTCACAGCACACTCCTTCTTTTCATGATGTCAGTTCTTTCCCTACTTTTCACATGTCCTTCATAGTGTGTTCCTCTCCCCTCTAGACTGTGATGACCTGGCAGGTAGGGACCAATTTGTCATTGTAGCCTTGCGCTTGGGCCCACCAGATGGTCAAGCACGAGGTGAGTGCTTGGAGCAGTTACTGAATGCATAAATAAAGGACCCGACCAATTTGTCATTGTAGCCTTGCGCTTGGGCCCACCAGATGGTCAAGCACGAGGTGAGTGCTTGGAGCAGTTACTGAATGCATAAATAAAGGACCTTGGGGTACTCCATCTCGAGTTTGACCAGCTTACTCTGGTACCTGGGAGTAATGGGAGATTCCTGTTGTATGTGAGGCAGGGGAAATGCAGAACAACCACTGCATGGCCTTTCCCTGGTCCAGTTCCTCCAGCAAAACTCGATGGGCACCACTACCACAGGAGGCTGCCTGTTCTCTGGTGTCCAGCACTAGCACTGGGGCCACAGGCATGAAGTCTGCAAACAAAATCAGCACCTTCATGTGGCTACTATGAAGGCAGTGGCCCTTTAAGGTCCCAGGGTAAAGCTCAGACATAGAGGCTCCAGGGTTGTGCAAGGGATCTCAGGCTTCTATCATTCCCCTTTCTCTGTCCATCCATAGTGTATACGCTTTCCTCCTGAGGCATCCTCATTTCAGCCTGCAAAATGAACCTCCTATTTCCAAATGAAGACCCTGGTGGTCCAACAAGGACTGGGATTGTGTTGGACTCTAGACTCAGTGTACAGTGCTCTGACATGTCCTTCCCTATCCCAAGTCTTCACCAGTCCAAGTCTCCAAGCCTCTCTAGGCTCTCCAAGGCTTCCAGCAAGTGGAAAGCCTTTCTCTAGGGAATCGGAACACAGTGACTCATTGATGGAGAGCCAAGGCCAATGGACCCATGATGCTTCTAAGGAACTCTGGAGAAACACAACACTCTCCAGGAGAACGCCGAAGGCTTTTCTTCTATAGCTATTGCCTAAGCATGGGGAACTTGGCTCATCATATTTCCAGGTGCCCACAGAGTACCCTAGTCCTTTCTTCTGAAGTCTGGGCCAAGGATGGCCCTGAGCCCAGCAGAAAGCTAGCAATTTCATGACTTCCTTGCCCATGTTTGGGCCTTTGAGCATGCAGCTCAGAAAATGGATGCTGCTGTCCCATGGCAGAGCTCTCTTGGACCTGTTCCTTCTTTCTCTCTTCTCACTTCCTCCGTGTGTTTTTTCTGAACACACCATCAGTATGTGTGTGCCAGTGCACATGTGGGGACTGGATAGTAAAATGGCCCCAGGTGGAGAGCAAGTTGCATGATTCCTCCCAGAATATCAGACTCTCATTTCTAAAGCAAACATGATGGCAGAGATTTGAGCCTTGGCCTAAAAAGGCCGAGCCCAGCTTTGTCCTTTGAACTCTTCCCACTTCCTGTGATCTGGGCCAGTCCTAGTCTCTTGATCAGATCATTCACCCCAATGTACAAGGAGAGTTTGGACAGAGAACTACCAAAGCCAGTGCTTCAGAGGATGTGATGTCAGGCTCCACAAACCCTGGCTACGGTGTCAGGTGGGGAGTGTTCAGCCACACCTTTAGATAGGCCTAAAAACCTAAGACAGGAAAATGTTTCGAGCCAATGAGGGGAAAATCAGTTGTATGTCCACCACCACGTATGCAGGACATAACTAACCCCAGTGCGTGAGTGTGCTCTCTACCTTATGAGGCAAGGTAATGCAGCAAAGGCTCTGCTCCAGAAGTAGGTCTTGAGCAACCACCCCACACCCACTACCACCTCCTGTTCCCACTAGTAAAGGCATATATATCAACCAGGCAGGAGCACTATATCTCAGAATCATAGAGTCTACTTCCACACCTGCCTCTGCTGCTAGGCATACAGAGATCCGTCCCTCAGAAGGACATACATCCTTTCCAAAGTCACAGAGTGCTCCAATGGTAAAGTTCTTGCTTTGGTGAAGGGTGAGATTTGGGCACCTGCAGTATGTGTCAAAGTAACAGTGGCACAAAAAGAATAGAAATGTGTTTCTTCTTCATATAAATGAACCCCTGACGTGGTTAGGCTATAACTGATTAGGGCTTGCCCACCATGAGAGACACATATCAATGATCTCCGTGCTCTAACATTTCAGCATAGGACTTCCTTTTGTAAAATCTAAAAAACCAGAATCTATACTTCATGCACTACGGTGTGGCTAGAACATCAAGTCATTTGCAGAAAACTAATTGGTCCTGAAAAGAATTAGAGCATACATTCAGAGAAGCCAAAACTGGTATGTTGTGCTCTACTTTTTAAAACTGATCAAGGAATTGTAATGTTTTATTACTTTTCCCTGGGAACATTTTAGCCAAAGACATCCTATGTGCATAGAGTTCTGATTTCAATGTTTATTAAGCACAGAACCAAAACAAAATTGCTTGTGTGCGTGGGCTAAAGTCTCCAAGAGAAAATCTCTGAGTCAGGATAGCAGGGTCAAAAGGGAGGTGTAAAAAGAGCAAGATCAAATCACGTACCTTTTTCCCAGTCCCCAGTGTTATACCAATTTTTATTTAATTCTCAATAGTAAACATACAGTGCAATATTGGATTCAGGATTAGAACTCAGTGATTCATGCCTTATAGACAATGCCCAGTGCTCATCCTAACAAGTGCCCTCCTCGATACCAATCACTCATCTATCCCATCCCCCACCCATCCAGAAAAAGAAATCAATGAATCGATCCCATTGACAATTGCACCAAGAGACTTTGTAAGGTACTTAGAAGTTAACCTGACCAAAGAGGTATAAGATATATACTCTGAAAACTTATGAAGGAAACGGAAGATGATACCAAGAAAGGAGAAAACATTCCATGCTCATGGTTTTGAAGTACAAACGTTGCTAAAATGTCTCTACTCCCCAAAGCAATTTACAGTTAATGCAATCCCTATCAAAATAACACCAGCATTTTTCAGAATTACACCAGACTCCGAATAGCCAAAGTCATCCTCAAACAGCAAAGCAAAGCTGGAAGCATCATTGTTGAACATATTCCAAAGAGCACTGGAAAGAAAAAGAAGGAAAAGGAAAATGAAAGCCTATGATTTAGTGTTAGATGTTTTATTACCAAACCACTGATTCCAAGTATGCTTGAATTCCAAGTATTTTTCTTGTTTTTAAGCTTCTGGTTCATCCGTAATATCATAAAACCACCTGTTTGCCACTCCAATATGTAGGATAAATGAAGAAACAAATGAGAGTAGAATGTGATATCATGAAGTTTCCATATTTCTTCATGACATTCTCTAATCAAAAGTGTTTCAAA
>JAINVK010001129.1:0-151015 GCA_030068075.1 Paguma larvata
CCTAGGTGGAGGAAGAGTCTGGGTTGAGGTGCATGTGGCCCTGAGAGGCCTCTCCCCGCTCAGGAAATCAACTATCAAGTGCAGGCGCTATCCAAGGACCCATTTCGCCATCTCACATCCTATTCCCCTCCTGAGTGGTGGGGCAGTGAGGGATGTGCTGCCCTCGATCCATTTGCCCAGGGCACGTGAGGGGGCTGGGGGCCGGCACGAGACACCTATGCGGATACGTCCATCCAGACGCTCACACACCACACATGCACACACAACCCACCGCACAGAACACATTTGTGACATACCACACACATACTCCACACACGCCCAACACACCCACACCACAGGCACACAGGGTTTCTGGACTCCTTTCTCCTTCATCACCTTTCTGTGCTATTTCCTTGCCCTGAGCCGCCTCTCCAAACTCCGCTAATGGCCCTTTCTTGCCTTTCAAGCCCCTGCTGGTGTCAGTCCCTAGACGGCCTCCCTACACCCCCACCAGATCCGAGCTGGGCCCGTGTCTACTCCTTCCCAAACTGCCGGGACTCGTCCTCCAGATGCAGTCGGAGGGAAGGGAGCCCCATGTTCTCCCTCCTGGGCTCACTTGGTGGGGCCTGGGACCCTCTCAGACCAAGCTCAGTTCCTGAAGTTCGTGTTCCGTCATCCCTAAGGGTACAGTCCCTGTATTGGTGAGATGTGTTAGTCCCGCGCTGCTCCCTGGGCGCACATGCTTGTTCCTATCACAGCCTGGCAAACGTGACCTGCTGAACCCCGACACCGGTCCTGACAGAGCCCCGAATCTCTGTTTTTCTCTGTGTCCTGCTTGGGATGCGCAGAGGTTACGCTTCCGATTTCTCCGGTCACAGGAGAAGCAGGAGACACCTACGTCCACGGGAGACAGAAACTGCTCCACTACCTTCCTGGTCACACTCCAAGCAGGATAGAAAGCCGCAGGCTAGGGCCTAACTGAGGAGCAACAAAACCCGTTGCTATGGCAGCATGGAGTTCAGCGTGCCTCAAAAGGCCGGGGCCGCCCCCGTCCACCCGGAGGCCCACGCAGCCAACTGGCGAGCAGGGTGGGCAAAGAGCCTATGGGAGCTGCAGGCCACTTACGTGGCCCTCAGCTTTGACCGCAACACCTCGCAAGGTGGCCTTTCATTGAATCCGCAGTGGTGTTAGGGCAACTCGGGATTCCAAAAGACTAGGACCATATCAATTAGGCCCTCAGTAGACCAGCCCGGACCAATTAATCAGATTCCACTTCGCACCAGACCTGCTGGGACCAATCCTTAGAGCACCCTTTGGCCTGCCTTCTGAGAACATTAAGCACTCTTCTCAGAGGAGGCAATGGAAAATTTTGCCTTAGGGCATGAAAAATAGACCCACCATATGGCAAGGGGTTTGTGAATCAAGGTTTAAGACCAGTTTGGTTTTGCAGGCCTTTAATGAGGCTTAATATGAGGCACCTTTAAATGGTTACATCTGCCCTTTATACCTAGAAACATAGTTCCATCTTATTCAGCACAGCTGGCTACTTTACTAACAAAGGGGGCAAACCTAGTAATTGCCTATAGGAAAGGTCAATTAGAACCCTAGAGGCCTGAGGCCTAATGATCTTTGGCAGATGGATGATACTCATGTTCTATCTTTTGGTAAACTCTCCTACGTGCATGTGTGTGTGGATCTTTTCTCATGTTATTGCCTTGGCACACACAGGAGAGGCCTTTAAGGATGTGATCCAGCACCTTTGTCTATGCTTTTTCTACTTGGGAATCTCCAGGGCAATCAAAACGGACAATGCCCCTGTTTATACACCAGCCGCCTTCAAAAGATATAATAGGATGCAGTGTTAACATGGGGGCGAGTGTACACTTGTGTATTTCCACAGGACATGGACTCCCTTCTGTGAATTTCTGATAAATTGGTACGGCCCTATGTCCAGCCTCCCCAAGCCACTGCCATCTCCTCCGGTTCCTTAAAGGATGACCCAAAGGGAGATGTAGAGACGCTTTTTTGGAACATCACTCCGACGCCTCCACGGCCCTCTACCTACGAGAGATGGAGGATAATACTCTCCAGGACCCTGAGTGTGCTCTTTGTATAACAATCGGCCTTAAAGATGTGGAAGTAGTACTCACTCCAACCAGAGCGCTGCTATTCTTACTTGGGGACAAAATGGAGAATCTGACAGATAAGGCGACTGCTCTTGTTGAGAGTCAAGGGATTACCTTGACCCTTGCTACCTTTTCTCTGTTTTAGCTTGTGTCCAGGCCTCATGTTCTTTTGTAATTTAGTCTTACATATTTTATACCGATTGTATTTTCTCTAATTGCATTAGTACAAATTATCTAGGAGATCAGTGATGCTCTCATGTGACCTAAAAATAGGTTTGTTACTCCTCTGCATTTTTAGTAAGACTAAACATTACTGAGAAAGAGTATAATACTGGGGGTCTGGATAATAATCTTTCTAACTTTGTTCACTTTTTGTTTCCATGATGATCAATATTGGAGTTTCCATTCTAATATTGTTATCTTTACAATTTTATGCGGCAGCATAAAATCTATTTCAACAGAAAAAGGAGAAGATGTTAGAGACCAGAGGTACTGGCCCTGGTAATACTACCTAAGGAAAAGACTCAGGCCCCTAAGGCAGTGCCCTGGACTGGGACCCTCATCGGTGGATGGGGGTGCCTGGAAGCAATGCCAGGTTGTAATACAAGAACATAATTGCTGGTATGACTCTGAAGGAGGGCCGGTTAGCCAATGACGGGTAAGACTCCTCACAGTGGGGGGCGACCTAAGACAGGCAACGGTCAGGAAAGAGTCACCAGGACACCTGGCTATAGGGTCAATGGGCCTCTATGTTGATTTGAGATTTATCCCAATCTGAAAAAGACGGGCCATAGAAAGATAAGAGTGGCTCCAGAGCGTCTTCCCCTATTAAGCCAGCATATGCTATCATACTTGAGAATCATGGAAATAGAATCTCTAAAGAGTTTACAATGTATTTTGATCTATTTAGACTGATGCCAGACCCTCAGGAATGTGATTATTGCTGTGGGTTTCGAGTCAGGACTGTGGTAAGAAATTGAGGCCAGATAACTTCTTGTTAGCTTCACTATGATGATTGGAGCCAATTAACTCTGACTAGCCTACCTCAGCATAGAGACTAGAAGGAATATTCCCAAGCAACTGCCAAAACGCCTTTCGTTTCGGGGAACTAACCTGTTGTCTCTGGCCAACCCCGACACCTCCTTAGTACAAGCCAGGACACTGAGTCTACATCAAAAGGTCCTGCCGAGAGACCCTTGCACCGGGCTGAAAGGGACCCTACATCGTGGTGCTGACAACCCTCACTGCTTTCAAAGTAGACGGCGTGGCAACCTGGGTCCATCACACTCACCTCTCCACTGTCTGAAAGAACTTTGTTACTCAATGGATCGTCAATCAAGATTAATGCAACTTGCTCAAGCTCAGGTTAGAGCACATTCGACCCCCCTGATGTTGGCAACTCTGTTAGCCCTGCTTGTCACTGCCGGTGTTTGTCAAGAATACTTACACCCCCGAAACATTCTAATAGTCTCCCTAGTTCACTACACTCGTCTTGTCCCTTACCAGACCCCTCGTCATCCTACTTCTGTTACTCATCCTCAGGCCCTGTATCATCAACAGGCTGGTCCAGTTTGTCAGGGATGACGTGGAGGCCATCTAATTGATGGTCCTCCATGCTCAATGCAGATCCCTCGTAATAGAAGAGGGAAGATAGAAAATCAGCTGGACACATATTGGGTCCATAAGTCACAAGACAAGAGGGGAATTTTAGGGCAACTCGGGATTCCAAAAGACTCAGACCAAATCAATTAGGATCCACCCTTCAATAGACCAGCCCGAACCAATTAATCAGATTCCACTTCTCACCAGACCAGCTGGGACCAATCCTTAGAACACCCGGATCCACCCAAATAGAGACACCTGTTTCCTGCCTTGAAAGCTAGAGACAGCTGTTTCTCGCCTTGGAAAGGAACAGGACCCTGACCTCAGCCAATCGGTTAGGGCCACGACCATCACCCTTCCCACTACTCCTTTAAAACTCTTGCACCTTGGGAAACTCTCTCTCTCTCTCTCGACCCACTGCTGCGTCGGTGCGGTAGGAGATTGAGCTCGAGCTAGCTCGATTAAAGGCTCTTTGTTCTTGTATCGGACTCGAATCCCTGGTGGTTCTTCGGGTCCCCGAATTCTGGGCATAACACATGGGGGCTCGTCCGGGATACCCCAAAACCCCCGAGGGACTCCCGACCCGAAGAGCCTGACTGACCATGGTCTATGTCTGTCTGTTGTCTGTCTCTTCTGTGTGAGCTCATTTTCTGAAGGACCGGCAAAGGACCTAGGCGGACGCGCTGGAGGGTCGCAGGTGGGGAGTGTAGGGAGACGTCCCTCACCCCGTCTGGAGGTTTCCGCCAAGAGCCTAAAGGGGCTGCTTGTGAGGGAAGCCGTACGGAGGTTTCCGCCCAGGGCGTGAAGGGGCTGCTTGCGAGGGAAGCCGTAGGGAGGTTTCCGCCAAGGGCCTGAAGAGGCTGCTTATGAGGGAAGCCGTCGGGAGGTTTCCGCCAAGGGCCTGCAGGGGCTGCTTGTGAGGGAAACTGTCGGGATTGTTTCTAGGGGCCCTCTGTTTGTCTGTTTCTGGGTGTGTCATTTTGTGGAGCATTGTGTGGCGGACTCAAGCTAATATAAAGTTTTTAGAAAAACTGGCAGGGCTTTTTGATTTATTAGATTCTGTTCTCTTTACCCATCAGCCCATATAGGATGACTGCCAGCAGCTTTTGCAGGTACTGTTCACGATTAAGGAGCGGAAAAGAATCCTCAATGAGGCCTAAAAACTAGTTCCAGGTGCAGACGGGAATCCCACCTCCAACTAGGCACAGATAGATCACTCATTCCCCTTAACTCGGCCCGAGTGGGATTTTAATACGGCAGACAGTAAGGAGAGGCTCCGGATCTACCGCCAGACTCTAATGGGGGGTCTCCGAATGGCTACTAGAACGCCAACCAATCTGGCCAAGGTGGGGAACATACAACAAAGAAAGGATGAGTCCCTGACAGCCTTTTTTGAAATGAATCATGGAGGTGTTCTGTGCCTGTACCCCTATGGATCCAGAGGCTCTGGAAAGCAAGGCAGTTGCTATCATGGCCTTTGTAAATCAATCGGCCGCAGACATCAGAAGGAAATGACAGAAAATATACAGACTGGGAGAAAAAAAATGTTTGTAGGATTTGCTGGCAATAGCCGAAAAGTATACAACAACTGGGAGCCTCCTGAGGATAGGCAGGCTCACGACATGGAGGCTGCCAGCAGCAAACAGACACGAGACCTGGTCAGAATACTACTAGCTACCATTGCCGACCATCCTGAGGAAGGAAACCGTCGTCAGTGGCAACTGGCTGATGACTCAAAAGGAGGTAAAGGAATCACCAGAGTTGGGGGGAAGCAGAGGCTGCAGAAAGATCAGTGTGCATGCTGCAAGGAGATAGGGCATTGGGCCAAAGAATGTCCGAGGGGGGTCGCTGGGAAGAAAAGCAAGGCTAATCGAGTGAAAATCTAAGAGCTAGGTGAACTAAGTGATTAGGGGAGTCGGGGTTCGGACACTCTCCCTGAGCCCAGGGTAACTCTTAAAGTGGAGGGGACCCCTGTTGACTTCCTTGTCGACATCGGAGCACAGTATTCAGTCCTCCACATCCCACGAGGAATGTTAGCCAGCGAAAAGTCCTGGAGACTTTCAGACAAGGGCGGCCTCAGGTCACCGATGGCAAGGGCCACCCCATCCAGGTCTAAATAATTAAACTGGAGGATGGACTTTAAGACCACGTAAAACTCTTTTCTCCACCCTGTGTGCTTCAGGCTGCCTTCAGGCTGCTTTAATCTGCCTTCAAGCCTCTAGGCCTCTGTGCTCCTTCTGTCCTCCCTTCCTCCTCTTCCCGTTTCTGCAACCGCCTAGGGTGGAGCCTAGGTCTCTGCCTCTTCAATGCCTCAGGTATCATTCTGCTCCCCACCCCTACATTGTTGTAAGGAAACAAACAAACAAACACCCTTTGAAATGTCCTCACTGTTTCCACAAGACAAAATTATGAATGGGATTTCAAAAGTACACTGGTATAAAGTTAAAATTCTGCTTTTCTCTCCATTTAAAACAAAGTTTTTTTGGACTGTTTAGCTCCTGATAACATAAT
Source organism: Paguma larvata (assembly GCA_030068075.1). Taxonomy (NCBI): domain Eukaryota; kingdom Metazoa; phylum Chordata; class Mammalia; order Carnivora; family Viverridae; genus Paguma; species Paguma larvata. The sequence goes on from JAINVK010001129.1 coordinate 6,219, forward strand.
GTAAACAAAGATTTTTTTCTCTTTCTAAGGGAAAACCAAAGTTTTGGGTTTCATCTTTATTGGGTCTTTGATTGCTCGGTGAAAACTTCTCAATGTTAAAGGAGCTAGGTTATACTAGCAGCCATATGATTCCATACATTGGCCGTTGGGATCTTTTACTACCACCTCGGTCAAATAAATAGGAGTTTTATGGATCTGTCTCTAAAGTTATCAGTATTAAATGTGAAACTTTGTTCTACTGAGGTTTAATGAAGGTCAAGTAAGCTCATGTTATCTTTGTTCCAATTTGTTAGCAAAATGAACCCTGAAAGTGATGGTTAACTTTGTCTGCCTTGTGGTTTGCGTGGGTAAATGTTGGGATAGCTTTCAGGGTTCTTGGTAACCTAAAGTGTTGAAAGTTTGGCTTGCGTGAGAACTTGAGACTAATTCATTGACCATATAATGATAAAAAGCTGAAACACTAATTACTGGATGTAGATTTGTGCTTTGGACCTGTTGCAAAATTCTAAGGATATTGGGAACTGTTGAAAAACATATGTTATGCTAAATGGATTCATAAGGTTGCTATCTAACAAATTCTGATCTAACAGAGTTCACAATTGGTTACTACTTAGTTTTCACTGAAGACAAATGTTTCTAGCAGTTAAAGTTCTGGGGAGTGTAAGACTGAGGGAAATAAGGAAAACAACTCTGTATGTAAGAAAGTAGGAGATGTGAAAGAAGGATATAAGAAATAGAAATATGCTTTTGCTGAAGGTAAAAAGTAATATTGTTCTAAATCACACTGGTTATTTGTAAAGAAATGGCTTTGGACAAAATCTAAATGCCAAAGACAAGTTGTAGAAGGTTCGTGAAGAAAAAATCTTTCAATAGGGGTATTTTATGTGTGGTCAGGACGGACTATGGTTAAAGACATAGATTTTAAACCTACACAGGATTAGGATTAAAATTTCTCCTCCTTTGATCCATAGGCTGGGAAAATGTTGGCAATATTCTCGATAGCCTCCCTTTTTCTGTGGCAGTTCCAAATGTTTTATCACTATTCCCCTAGATCGGGATGATTGCCCTGGATTTGCCTTTGGTCTGCCTTCTGAGAACGTTAAGCAGTCTTCTCAGAGGTGTCAATGGAAAATTTTGCCTTAGGGCATGAAAAATAGACCCACCCTATGGCAAGGGGTTTGTGGATCAAGCTTTAAGACCAGTTTGGTTTTGCAGGCCTTTAATGAGGCTTAATATGAGGCACCTTTAAATGGTTACATCTGCCCTTTATACCTAGAAACATAGTTCCATCTTATTCAGCACAGCTGGCTACTTTACTAACAAAGGGGGCAAACCTAGGAATTGCCTATAGCAAAGGTCAATTAGAACCCTAGAGGCCTGAGGCCTAATGATCTTTGGCAGATGGATGATACTCATGTTCTATCTTTTGGTAAACTATCCTACGTGCATGTGTGTGTGGATCTTTTCCCATGTTATTGCCTTGGCACATACAGGAGAGGCCTTTAAGGATGTGATCCAGCACCTTTGTCTATGCTTTTCTACTTGGGAATTTCCAGGGCAATCAAAACGGACAATGCCCCTGCTTATACACCAGCCGCCTTCAAAAGATATAATAGGATGCAGTGTTAACATGAGGGCGAGTGTATACGTGTGTATTTCCACAGGACATGGACTCCCTTCTGTGGATTTCTGATAGATTGGTACGGCCCTATGTCCAGCCTCCCCAAGCCACTGCCATCTCCTCCGGTTCCTTAAAGGATGACCCAAAGGGAGATGTAGAGACGCTTTTTTGGAACATCACTCCGACGCCTCCACTGCCCTCTACCTACGAGAGATGGAGGATAATACTCTCCAGGACCCTGAGTATGCTCTTTGTATAACAATCGGCCTTAAAGATGTGGAAGCAGTACTCACTCCAACCAGAGCGCTGCTATTCCTACTTGGGGACAAAATGGAGAATCTGACAGATAAGGCGACTGCTCTTGTTGAGAGTCAAGGGATTACCTTGACCCTTGCTACCTTTTCTCTGTTTTAGCTTGTGTCCAGGCCTCATGTTCTTTTGTACTTTAGTTACATATTTTATTCCGATTGTATTTTATCTAATTGCATTAGTACAAGTTATCTAGGAGATCAGTGATGGTCTCATGTGACCTAAAAATAGGTTTGTTACTCCTTTGCATTTTTAGTAAGACTAAACATTCCTCAGAAAGAGTATAATACTGGGGGTCTGGATAATGATCTTTCTAACTTTGTTCACTTTTTGTTTCCATGATGATCAATATTGGAGTTTCCATTCTAATGTTGATATCTTTACAATTTTAAGCGGCAGCATAAAATCTATTTCAACAGAAAAAAGAGAAGATGTTAGAGACCAGAGATACTGGCACTGGTAATACTACCTAAGGAAAAGTCTCAGACCCCAGACTGGGACCCTCAACGGTGGATGGGGGTGCCTGGAAATAAATGCCAGGTTGTAATACAAGAACATAATGGCTGGTCTGACTCTGAAGGAGGGCCGGTTGGCCAATGACAGGTAAGACTCCTCACAGTGGGGGGCGACCTAAGACAGGCAACGGTCAGGAAAGAGTCACCAGGACACCCTGCTATAGGGTCAATGGGCCTCTATGTTGATTTGAGATTTATCCTAATCTGAAAAAGACGGGCCATAGAAAGATAAGAGTGGCTCCAGAGCGTCTTCCCCTATTAAACCAGCATATGCTGCCATACTTGAGAATCATGGAAATAAAATCTCTAAAGAGTTTAGAATGTATTTTGATCTATTTAGACTGATGCCAGACCCTCAGGAATGTGATTATTGCTGTGGGTTTCGAGTCAGGACTGTGGTAAGAAATTGAGGATAGATAACTTCTTGTTAGCTTCACTATGATGAATGGAGCCAATTAAGTCTGGCTAGCCTACCTCAGGATAGAGACTTGAAGGAATATTCCCAAGCAACTGCCAAAACGCCTTTCGTTTCGGGGAACTTACCTGTTGTCTCTGGCCAACACCGACACATCCTTAGTACAAGCCAGGAGACTGAGTCTACATCAAAAGGTCCTGCCGAGAGACCCTTGTGCCGTGCTGAAAGGGACCCTACATCGTGGTGCTGACAAACCGCACTGCTTTCAAAGTAGACGGCGTGGCAACCTGGGTCCATCACACTCACCTCTACACTATCTGAAAGGACTTTGTTACTCAATGGATCGTCAATCAAGACTAATGCAACTTGCTCAAGCTCAGGTTAAGGCACATTCGACCCCCCTGATGTTGGTAACTCTGTTAGCCCTGCTTGTTCACTGCCGGTGTTTGTCAAGAATACTTACACCCCCTGAAACATTCTAACAGTCTCCCTAGTTCACTACCCTCGTCTTGTCCCTTACCAGACCCCTCGTCATCCTACTTCTGTTACTCATCCTCAGGCCCTGTATCATCAACAGGCTGGTCCAGTTTGTCAGGGATCACGTGGAGGCCATCTAATTGATGGTCCTCCCTGCTCAATGCAGATCCCTGGTAATAGAAGAGGGCAAGATAGAAAAGCAGCTGGACGCATGATTGGGTCCATAAGTCACAAGACAAGGCGGGAATGTTAGGGCAACTCGGGATTCCAAAAGACTAGGACCAAATCAATTAGGATCCACCCCTCAATAGACCAGCCCGGACCAATTAATCAGAATCCACTTCTCACCAAACCAGCTGGGACCAATCCTTAGAGCACCCGTCTCCACACAAATAGAGACACCTGTTTCCTGACTTGAAAGCTAGGGACACCTGTTTCCCGCCTGGGAACAGGACCCTGACATCAGCCAATCGGCTAGGGCCACGACCATCACCCTTCCCACTACTCCTTTAAAACTCTTGCACCTTGGGAAACTCTCTCTCTCGACCCACTGCTGCGTCTGTGCGGTAGGAGATTGAGCTCGAGCTAGCTCGATTAAAGGCTCTTTGTTCTTGCATCGGACTCGGCCCCCTGGTGGTTCCCGGGGTCCCCGAATTCTGGGCATAACATATGGGGGCTTGTCCGGGATACCCCATAACCCCCGAGGGACTCCCGACCCGAAGAGCCTGACTGACCATGGTCAATGTCTGTCTGTTGTCTTTCTCTTCTGTGTGAGCTCAGTTTCTGAAGGACCGGCAAAGGACCTAGGCGGACGCGCTGGAGGGTCGCAGGTGGGGAGTGTAGGGTGACGTCCCTCACCCCGTCTGGAGGTTTCTGCCAAGAGCCTGTAGGGGCTGCTTGTGAGGGAAGCCGTACGGAGGTTTCCGCCCAGGGCCTGAAGGGTCTGCTTGTGAGGGAAGCCATCGGGAGGTTTCCGCCAAGGGCCTGCAGGGGCTGCTTGCTAGGGAAGCCGTCTGGAGGTTTCCGCCAAGGGCCTGAAGGGGCTGCTTGTGAGGGAAACCGTCGGGATTGCTTCTAGGGGCCCTCTGTTTCTCTGTTTTTGTGGGTGTCATTTTGTGGAGCATTGTGTGGCGGACTCAAGCTAATCCAAATTTTTTAGAAAAACTGGCAGGGCTTATTGATTTCTTAGATTCTGTTCTCTTTACCCATCAGTCCATATGGGATGACTGCCAGCAGCTTTTGCAGGTCCTGTTCACGATTAAGGAGAGGAAAAGAATCCTCAATGAGGCCTAAAAACTAGTTCCAGGTGCAGACGGGAACCCCACCACCACCTAGGCACAGATAGATAACTCATTCCCCTTAACTCGGCCCGAGTGGGATTTTAATACGGCAGACAGTAAGGAGAGGCTCCGGATCTACCGCCAGACTCTAATGGGGGGTCTCCGAATGGCTACTAGAACGCCAACCAATCTGGCCAAGGTGGGGAACATACAACAAAGAAAGGATGAGTCCCTGACAGCCTTTTTTGGAATGAATCATGGAGGTGTTCTGTGCCTGTACCCCTATGGATCCAGAGGCTCTGGAAAGCAAGGCAGTTGCTATCATGGCCTTTGTAAATCAATCGGCCGCAGACATCAGAAGGAAATTACAGAAAATATACAGACTGGGAGAAAAAAATGTCTGTAGGATTTGCTGGCAATAGCCGAAAAGTATACAACAACTGGGAGCCTCCTGAGGATAGGCAGGCTCACACCATGGAGGCTGCCAGCAGCAAACAGACACGAGACCTAGTCAGAATACTACTAGCTACCATTGCCGACCATCCTGAGGAAGGAGACCGTCGTCTCTGGCAACTGGCTGATGACTCAAAAGGAGGTAAAGGAACCACCAGAGGTGGGGGGAAGCAGAGGATGCAGAAAGATCAGTGTGCATGCTGCAAGGAGATAGGGCATTGGGCCCAAGAATGTCCGAGGGGGGTCCCTGGGAAGAAAAGCAAGGCTAATCGAGTAAAAATCTTAGAGCTAGGTGAACTACGTGATTAGGGGAGTCGGGGTTCGGACCCTCTCCCCGAGCCCAGGGTCTCTCTTAAAGTGGAGGGGACCCCTGTTGACTTCCTTGTCGACATCGGAGCACAGTATTCAGTCCTCCACATCCCACGAGGAAAGTTAGCCAGCGAAAAGTCCTGGAGACTTTCAGACAAGGGCGGCCTCAGGTCACCTATGGCAAGGGCGACCCCATCCAGGTCTGAATCATTAAACTGGAGGATGGACTTTAAGACCACGTAAAACTCTTTTCTCCACCCTGTGTGCTTCAGGCTGCCTTCAGGCTGCTAAATCTGCCTTCAAGCCTCTAGGCCTCTGTGCCCGTTCTGTCCTCCTTTCCTCCTCTTCCCGTTTCTGCAACCGCCTAGGGTGGAGCCTAGGTCTCTGCCTCTTCAATGCCTCAGGTAGCATTCTGCTCCCCACCCCTACATTGTTGTAAGGAAACAAACAAACAAATGCCTTTTGAAATGTCCTCACTGTTTCCACAAGAGAAAATTATGAATGGGATTTCAAAAGTACACTGGTATAAAGTTAAAATTCTGCTTTTCTCTCCATTTAAAACAAAGTTTTCTTGGACTGTTTAGCTCCTGATAACATAATGTAAACAAACATTTTTTTCTCTTTCTAAGGGAAAACCACAGTTTTGGGTTTCATCTTTATTGGGTCTTTGATTGCTCGGTGAAAACTTCTCAATGTTAAAGGAGCTAGGTTTTACTAGCAGCCATATGATTCTATACATTGGCCGTTGGGATCTTTTACTACCACCTCGGTCAAATAAATAGGAGTTTTATGTATCTGTCTCTAAAGTTATCAGTATTAAATGTGAAAATTTGTTCTACTGATATTTACTGAAGGTCAAGCAAGCTCATGCTATCTTTGTTCCAATTTGTTAGCAAAAGGAAGCCTGAAAGTGATGGTTAAATTTGTCTGCCTTGTGGTTTGCGTGGGTAAATGTTGGGATAGCTTTCAGGGTTCTTGGTAACCTAAAGTGTTGAAAGTTTGGCTTGAGTGAGAACTTGAGACTAATTCATTGACCATATAATGATAAAAAGCTGAAACACTAATTACTGGATGTAGATTTGTGCTTTGGACCTGTTGCAAAACTCTAAGGATATTGGGAACTGTTGAAAATCATACGTTATGCTTAATGTATTCATGAGGTTGCTATCTAACAAATTCTGATATAACAGATTTCACAATTGATTACTACTTAGTTTTCCCTGAAGACTAATGTATCTAGCAGTTAAAGTTCTGGGGAGTGTAAGACTGAGGGAAATAAGGAAAACAACTCTGTATGGAAGAAAGTAGGAGATGTGAAAGAAGGATATAAGAAATAGAAATATGCTTTTGCTGAAGGTAAAAAGTAATATTGTTCTAAATCACACTGGTTATTTGTAAAGAATTGGCTTTGGACAAATCTAAATGCCAAAGACAAGTTGTAGAAGGTTCATGAAGGAAAAATCTTTCAAAAGGGGTATTTTATGTGTGGTCAGGACGGACTATGGTTAAAGACATAGATTTTAAAACTACACAGGATTAGGATTAAAATTTCTCCTCCTTTGATCCAGAGGCTGGGAAAATGTTGGCAATATTCTCGATAGCCTCCCTTTTTCTGTGGCTGTTCCAAATGTTTTATCACTATTCCCCTAGATCGGGATGATTGCCCTGGATTTGCCTTTGGCCTGCCTTCTGAGAACGTTAAGCAGTCTTCTCAGAGGTGTCAGTGGAAAATTTTGCCTTAGGGCATGAAAAATAGACCCACCCTATGGCAAGGGGTTTGTGGATCAAGCCTTAAGACCAGTTGGGTTTTGCAGGCCTTTAATGAGGCTTAATATGAGGCACCTTTAAATGGTTATATCTGCCCTTTATACCTAGAAAGATAGTTCCATCTTATTGGCACAGCTGGCTACTTTACTAACAAAGGGGGCAAACCTAGTAATTGCCTATAGCAAAGGTCAATTAGAACCCAAGAGGCCTGAGGCCTAATGATCTTTGGCAGATGGATGTTACTCATGTTCTTTCTTTTGGTAAACTCTCCTACGTGCATGTGTGTGTGGATCTTTTCTCATGTTATTGCCTTGGCACATACAAGAGACGCCTTTAAGGATGTGATCCAGCACCTTTGTCTATGGTTTTTCTACTTGGGAATTTCCAGGACAATCAAAACGGACAATGCCCCTGCTTATACACCAGCCGCCTTCAAAAGATATAATAAGATGTAGTGTTAACATGGGGGCGAGTGTATACTTGTGTATTTCCACAGGACATGTGTTGAGAGCCAGTGGCCTTGAGTAGTGTTTTGGGAGACGGAGGCCTTGAGCCATGTTGAGAGTCAGAGACCTTGAGCGGTGTTTTGGGAACAGAAGGCTTTGAGCGCAGCCTTTGTCCTTGAGTCGGACCGCAGCCAGGTCGTGTGGGGAGGTTCAGAATGCCTTTGCAAAGTTTAATATAGCAAAATACAGTTTGCCTGCTGAGAACTTGTGGAAGGAGACATGTCTTGTACGTACACTATCCTCAGAATGTGGATAAATACTCAAGTGAAAATAAACTCGTTGCTGGTGACGCTTGGGAGCACCAGCCCTCCCTTAACAACTGTGCCTTGTGTATCAGTTCATCCTCGCCCCCCGATCAGGAACCGTTCGATTCAGCGACGGCTGGTCCGCCGCAAGTGGCGTCCGAACCAGGACATGAAACAGGGGATCCGGTGAAGGACACCGCTCGGCAGGGGCCCAGCCTGAAAAGAAGACTATCTTTTTGGAGAACAGTAAGTACTAAGGGAGCAATATGGGGCAGGCAGGGAGCCGTGCATTATATATGAAAGGATTAAAGCACATGCTCGCCGCCCGCGGGAGAAAAATATGGAAAGATCAATTAAAAAAATTCCTAGAGTATATAGAGAAAGTATGCCCCTGGTTCACCGAAGAGGGAACTGTAAGTATAGATACCTAGACTAAGGTAGGGAAGAAATTACAGGATTATTACACTGCTAACGGACCGCACAAGGTCCCAGTGGAAATTTTTGGTTTATGGACATTGGTCCGAGATTGTTTAGATTTACGCCATGAACAGTTTAAAATAAAAAAACTAGGGGCGCCTGGGTGGCTCAGTCGGTTGAGCGTCCGACTTCGGCTCAGGTCATGATCTCACCGTTCCCAAGTTCAAGCCCCGCATCGGGCTCTGTGCTGACAGCTCACAGCCTGGAGCCTGTTTCAGATTATGTGTCTCCCTCTCTGTCTATGGCCCTCCCCTGCTCATGCTCTCTCTCTCTCAAAGATAAATAAACATTAAAAAAATTAAAATAAAAAAACTAAAAGTTTTGGGGAAAGAGGAAGTTCCCCAAGTGGCGGTAGCGCCAGCTAAAAATGAGAAAGTAACATTAAAAGACAGTTTTCTTTTATCAGAAGCCATAGAACAGCCCAGAGCTAAACCTTTATATCATGAGTCCCCGGAGGAAGACTCCCAGGATGATCCTCTAGATCCCACTGCCCAGGAAGTGTTTGAGGAGGAAACAACTAGGTATATATAAAAAAGATATCCTCCGCTTTTGGCTCTAGTAGAGCCTGGTCCAAAGCCACCAAAAGGATGTCCCTCAGAAACCTTTGCAGAACAGCTAAAGCAACTACAGGGAGAAATGGCAAGACTTACGGTGGCAGTGGGCAGTCAGGCCCCGCTGAATCCATGGAAACAACCAGATAAGGGACCCCCATGGATAGACAGGACTTACACCCCTACCCATATGGCAGGGATGGACCCCCCTCCTTGGGACCCTCCTAATAAGCCTTATACCTGTGGGCCACCCCTACTAGACCTGCCTCCAACAATGCCAATAGTTCCATGCCTGCCAGCGATACATTGCCCGCTGCCCAACACACAGAGATCTCCTTTACAGTCTGTTGTTCATGCCGCTAAAGCGGCTGGACAGGATATTGAGGGTTTTTTTGCTTTTCCAATCTTTGAGAGACCCGATGGTAATGGAGGAATGATTAGAGAATGGTTGCCTTTTCCCTTCAAGCAATTAAAAGAATGAAAAGAGGCTTGCGATAAATATGGTCCCACTGCTCCTTTTACGCTCACTATTTTAGATGCTATGGCAACCGAAGCTCTTCCACCAGCAGATTAAAAAGGTTTGGCTCATGCTTGCCTAACGGGGGGTGATTATCTGTTATAAAAATCTGAATTTTATGAAAATTGCAAAAGGACCGCTCAGATAAATTTTCAACAGCAAATACCTATCACATTTGATATGCTAACAAGGAAAGGACAGTATTCTGATCTTCCTAATCAAATGACATTTCAAGTAAGGGTTTATGCACGGACTAATAATGCAGCAAAAAAGGCATAGAGGGGTCTACCTGAGTCCTCTAAAAAAACTAAACAATTATCAAAAATCAGGCAAGGGCCAGATAAACCATTCCAACAATTCGTGTCTAGACTCTTACAAGTCGCAAAAAAAAAACTTTTGGGGATTCTGACGCCACCAGTGCGCTCGTAACCCAATTGGCCTATGAGAATGCCAATTCTACGTGTCAATCCGTTCTCAGACCTTTTAAAAAGAAATCTACCCTTTCAGATTATATTAGATTATGTTCAGATATAGGGCCCTCATATACCCAAGGTCTGGTGCAAGCTGCTGCTATGCAAGGCAGACCCATCAAAAAAGTCATGTACCAACAAGCTAAGCTAGATACAGGCTATGGCCGACAAGGTATGGGGCCCTGTTTTAATTGTAAAAAGATAGGACATCGAGTAAAACAATGCCCTGACAAAAATCTTAAGCCTAATTCTGCTCCATCCCCGTGTCCCCGATGTAAAAAAAAAAGAAACATTAGACAAAAGATTACAAATCTAAACGAGATAAAGGGGGCAATCTCTTGTTGCCGGAAAACTGGGTGAGGGGCCAGCCCCAGGCCCCAAATCGTCAATGTTATGGGGCCCTGCACATGCAAAAACAGTCATCCCAGAGAGAGAACAGTCACCCCGTAAGGGAAAATCCATTCAAAAATTGTTCCGGGCAACCCCAGGCAGCGCAGGATTAGACCTCAGTTCCACCGCCTACACAGTATTAACCCCTAAAATGGAGATACAAGCATTACCCACAGGAGTCTATGGACCATTGCCCCAAGGTGCTGTGGGATTATTGCTAGGCAGAAGCAACACCACCATAAAGAAAATTCATGTGTCCCCAAAAATCATAGATAAGGATTATACTAGAGAACTTAAAGTTATGACTCATTCTCCCAGTTGTATTTCAGTCATCCCCTCAGGTACCCGAATAACACAACTAGTTCTACTTCCACGAATGCTAACGGGACAAATGCTCACAGAGCAAAAGAAAAAAAAATAAAAGATTCGGATCGTCAAATGCATATTGGATACAAGAGATCAAAAAGAATAGACCAATCTTAAAACTACAAATTAATAAAAAATGGTTTAAAAGAATCTTGGACACAGGTACAGATGTTTCCTACATAGCTGTCCGACACTGGCCTTCTGAGTGGCCAGTGCGAAAAACAGCCACAAAATGACAAGGTATAGGACAATCACATTCTCCCGACCAAAACAGTGACCTCCTAGCCTGGGAGGATGAGGAGAGACACAGAGGTACTTTTCAACCATATGTTATGTCCAAATTGCCTGTTAATCTCTGGAGACAAGATGTTATGAGTAACATAAAAGTCTATATATATAGTCCTAGTCCCCAGGTCACTCAACAAATGTTTGATCAAGGGTTACTACCCCAACAAGGTTTGGGAACAAAAGGCCAAAAAAGAATACATCCTATTAACCCTAGGGAACAAAGAGATAAAACAGGATTGGGATATTTTCCCACGGGGCCTTGAGCTTGCCTGTGCTCCACAAAAAAACTGCTAAAACCATCACTTGAAAGAGTGATGTGCCGGTGTAGATAGACCAATGGCCCCTAACGAGAAAAAAAATTGAGGCTACACAAGCGCTAGTACAGGAGCAGCTTAACAAGAGACATATTCAAGAATCCACATCCCCGTGGAATTCTCCAATATTTGTAATCAAAAAAAAAGTCCAAAAAGTAGTGATTATTACAAGACCTTAAAAAAGTCAATAAAACTATAGAGCTCATGGGAACACTCCAGCCTGGTCTTCCCCATCCTTCCGCCATTCCAAAAAATACTTTTAAAATAGTATTTAATCTTAAAGATTGCTTTTATACAATACCTTTAATTCCCCCAGATTACAAGCGGTTTACTTTCAGTGTTCCTAACACAAATTTTCAAAAACCCATAAAGAGGTATCATTGGCTCGTATTACCTCAAGACATGGCTAACAGCCCAACGCTATGCCAAAAATTTGTGAGTGAGGCTATACAAAAAACAAGACATAAGCATCCAAAGGTGTATATAATTCACTATATAAATAATATCTTATTGGCTCATTTCCATAAAGGAGAGCTCCTTGCTTGCTATGCTGAGTTAAAAAAAAAACTTACAAGCCTCAGAGTTAGTTATTGCCCCTAAAAAGGTGGAGAAAAGTCCACCTTTTTCCTATCTGGGATATAGCCTCACAAATACTGTAATACAGCCTCGAAAGATAAAAGTAAAAAAAAAAAATCATTTAAAAACACTCAATGATTTTCAAAAACTGTTAAAAGATATCAATTAGATTGGCCCCACTCTAGGATAGCCCACTGGAGAGTTAAAACCGCTGTTTAATATTCTAAAAGGGGATAGTGATCCCACCTCTCCTAGAGAATTAACAACACAGGCTCGGGAAGCCTTGGCCCGGGTAAAAAAAGCTATACAAAAACAACATGTTACTTACATAGATTATAATAAACCTTTAAAAACATACATTCTAGCCACCAAACATACTCCAACTACAGTACTTTGGCAAGGGGGGCCCTTAAGATAGATACATCTTCCTGTATCGACACAAAAAACTCTTACCCCGTACTATAAATTTGTAGCTAACCTCATTCAAGAGTGCCGCTGGAAAGCTCACAGGTACTTTAGTAAAGATCCAAATTATATTGGGATTCCTTTCACCAAAAATCAAATTCAGAGACTTATGACCTTATCGGATAGTTGTCCTATTGCACTGACACATTTTGTTAAAACAGTAGACAACCATTACCCAAAAAATAAGCTCTTACAGTTTGCAATGAGACATAAAGTTGTATTCCCTGTCGTGGTTAATCAACTGCCACTGTTTAGAACAGTTAATGTGTTCACCGATGGATCTAACAATGGTACAACAGTCTATGTGTGTAAAAAAAAAATTAAAAGGGTCCAGACACCTCCCGCTTCTGCACAGGTCGTAGAGCTTAAAACTACATTATTGGTATTTCAAGACTTCTCTAAAGTCCGCTTTAACTTGTTTTCTAATAGTCATTATGTCGTACAGGCTCTTCGGCACTTAAAAACTGTGTCATTCATAAATACAATTAACTCGACCATTCAACACATGTTCCTTAAAATACAAAAGGCTATTCATAACCAAACTAAAAAATGCTATATAAGGCATCTTCGGGCACATTCCGGATTGCCTGGTCCCCTATCACTTGAAAATGCTCAAGCCAATGTAACTACCCAAATAATAGGCTTGACGCAGGTTAAAAAGACACAAATTGCCCATAGCTTACATCACCAAAATAGTCACAGCCTGCGCCTACAATTTAATATTCCACGGGAGGCACTCCGACAAATTGTAAAACAATGCTCTTCATGCCCTCAACTTGCGCCTGTCCCTTATTTAAGAGTTAATCCACGAGGCATCCGACCTAGAGACCTCTGACAAATAAATGTGACACATATCAATAAGTTCGGTAAATTAAAATATGTTCATGTTAGTATTGATACTTTTTCTAAATTTCTCATGGCCACGGCCCAAACGGGAGAGGCCACACATCAGGTTATTAAACATTACTTAACAGTGATTGCCACAATGAAAATCCCTAAACAGTCAAAAACCGAAAACAAATCAGGTTACATGAGTCAAAAATTTAAAAAGTTTTGTAAACAATTTCAAATAGAGCATATCACAAAAATTCCCTATAATCCTCAAGGACAAGACATCGTTAAACGTGCCCATAGCACAATCAAAGCCTATCTTTTCAAAATAAAAAAGGGGGAGCTATACCCTCTTGCTCCACAGAACTACCTAAACCATGCACTCTTTATTTTAAATTTTTTTGACGTTGGATGCTCAGGGGAAGAGCGCCTGTGAGAGATTCTGGCATTGTTTCACTAAAAACACCTATGCTCAGGTGAAGTGGAAAGACCCACTGACCAGCACCTGGCACGAGCCAGATCCAGTCCTCATCTGGGGACGAGGGCATGTTTGTGTTTTTCCCCAGGACGCACCCGGGCCTCGGTGGTTGCCAGAAAGATTCGTGAGACATACTACTCCTATGGATCCTGCTAGGGAGCCTGACCCCGACGTGCAGCCAGAACCGGACGTACTGGGCCTAGGTTCCTGACCCCCCTGTGTTGCATCCGGTAGATTGGAATTCACCACAAGTCCAGATTTACTCCAATGACTCGGATACTTTAGGGGATCCTGTGGCGTCTGTGGACAATGCTAGCCAACAGACAATAAACTATACTGGTATGGGACAAGGAATCCCTTTGTGCCTTCTGTTGTGCTGTCCTCTTTTTCAAACTAACTGCTCCTCTGTGAAGCAACCTGGGTGTCTGACAGTAACTAGAGTTGAGGTGACGACAGCTAATCAGCGTTCCATAAAATTCACATCGTTCAACTTCTCCGGTACCAGAAATGCAAGGAACCCCCCATCTGAATACCCCACATGTCGTTTTGCGCCCCTAAATGCGTCCAGACAAATTCGCTAGACTAAGTGTAAAGACAATTCTTCTAGTCTTGTTCCCGTGCCCGGTATGGAGCGTCATCTCTTAGATTGGTCACCACTCAACTGCCGCAACCTTCCAGTAGGCCTCTCTCCGAACGACCCTAAATGTGCTAGTGGAAATTCTGTTGGACTCATGTATTCTGATACGGGGTTCCCCCAGACGAACTGGTGGAAAATAGGAGCGGCTATGCAGCCTATTAAAGTAGTGGATTCAAGAGACTATGGGAGAAAAAATGAGTCAGGTTGAGATATTGTGAATGGATCTGCTTGTGTTACCCATCCTTATGCATTATTGGTAAGCAATGTGTCAATAGCTCTATCACCCAATAGCACTACCTTCAATGTTTCTTGTAATAACTGTATCCTCACTAATTGTATCTCTGTTGTATCCAATAGAACAAAGGTGTTGTTACTCAGACAACCTCCTTTTGTACTTTTACCAGTATATCACACGGGGCCCTGGTTTGATGAACGAGGTATGCAAGTACTGGAAGAGTAAAACAATGCTTTGTCTAGGCCCAAGCGGGCTGTGGGACTGATGATTACAGGAATTGTTGCCCTTACTGCTTTAATTGCTTCCACCACTACAGCTGCTGTGGCACTCTCTCAGCAGATACAAACGGCAGCCTATGTAAATCAGCTTGCGCACAATGTCAGTAAAACCTTACAGACTCAAAAAAGCGTAGATCATAAACTGGAACCAAAGGTGAATGCACTGTATGATATGATATTGTACCTTGGAAAAGAGGTGCAAGGTCTAAAAATCAGACAGCACTTACGATGCCATGCAGCCTATTGGGATATTTGTGTTACTAATGTTACTTATAATAGTAGTAAAATTCCTTGGGATCATGTTAAAAAACAATTGCTGGCCTTATGGGTTAATGCGAATAAAACCAAAGATATCTTTATGTTGCATAAAAAAATCTTAGACTTAAGTTCTGCTCCTTCACTACAGTTTAATCCCGCTCAGGTTGCAGATGACATTCTGAACAACCTCAGGCGTGTTTTTTCTCCCTTAGGGGACTGGGGCGGACTGCCTCATTTCTTGCTCTCACTGGGTTCCGCACTCGTGGGGATATCGATAATTTTAATCGTGCTGCCGCTCCTCCTCCGCTTGGAAAAAAATACAATTTTAAATGTTGCTTCCGAGCTCCACACGCTGAGTCTAAAGACTCATCCCCTCGTGCAACAAGCATAAAAGGACAGAGTAGCCAGTGACGGGTAAGTACTCTGAGAAATCCTTAACAACCTAAGACAGGGCCTGCACGACGGAGTGTAGGTACCAATGACGGGTAAGTTAAGGAAATCGCTCAGGGACACCTAAGACAGGCACTGTCACCTAGCCGTCTCAGGGAGACGGAACGCTTAATTGCCTAAAAAATAAAAAGAGGGGGAGATGTTGAGAGCCAGTGGCCTTGAGCAGTGTTTTGGGGGTCGGAGGCTTTGAGCCATATTGAGAGTCAGAAATCTTGAGCGGTGTTTTGGGAACCGAAGGCTTTGAGCGCAGCCTTTGTCCTTGAGTCGGACCGCAGCCAGGTCGTGTGGGGAGGTTCAGAATGCCTTTGCAAAGTTTAATATAGCAAAATACAGTTTGCCTGCTGAGAACTTGTGGAAGGAGACATGTCTTGTACGTACACTATCCTCAGAATATGGATAAATACTCAAGTGAAAATAAACTCGTTGCTGGTGACGCTTGGGAGCACCAGCCCTCCCTTAACAACTGTGCCTTGTGTATCAGTTCATCCTCGCACCCCGATCAGGAACCGTTCGATTCAGCGACGGCTGGTCCGCCGCAGACATGGACTCGCTTCTGTGGATTTCTGAAAGAATGGTACGGCCCTATGTCCAGCCTCCCCAAGCCACTGCCATCTCCTCCGGTTCCTTAAAGGATGACCCAAAGGGAGATGTAGAGACACTTTTTTGGAACATCACTCCGACGCCTCCACTGCCCTCTACCTACGAGAGATGGAGGATAATACTCTCCAGGACCCTGAGTATGCTCTTTGTATAACAATCGGCCTTAAAGATTTGGAAGCAGTACTCACTCCAACCAGAGCGCTGCTATTCCTACTTGGGGACAAAATGGAGAATCTGACAGATAATGCGACTGCTCTTGTTGAGAGTCAAGGGATTTCCTTGAACCTTGCTAGGTTTTCTCTGTTTTAGCTTGTGTCCAGGCCTCATGTTCTTTTCTACTTTAGTCTTACATATTTTATTCCGATTGTGTTTTATCTAATTGCATTAGTACAAGTTATCTAGGAGATCAGTGATGCTCTCATGTGACCTAAAACTAGGTTTGTTACTCCTCTGCATTTTTAGTAAGACTAAACATTCCTGAGACAGAGTATAATACTGGGGGTCTGGATAATAATCTTTCTAACTTTGTTCACTTTTTGTTTCCATGATGATCAATATTGGAGTTTCCATTCCAATATTGTTATCTTTAGAATTTTAAGCGGCAGCATAAAATCTATTTCAACAGAAAAAGGAGAAGATGTTAGAGACCAGAGATACTAGCCCTGGTAATACTACATAAGGAAAAGACTCAGGCCCCTAAGGCAGTGCCATAGACTGGGACCCTCATCGGTGGATGGGGGTGCCTGGAAGCAAATGCCAGGTTGTAATACAAGAACATAATGGCTGGTCTGACTCTGAAGGAGGGCCGGTTAGCCAATGACGGGTAAGACTCCTCACAGTGGGGGGCGACCTAAGACAGGCAACGGTCAGGAAAGAGTCACCAGGACACCTGGCTATAGGGTCAATGGGCATCTATGTTGATTTGAGATTTATCCTAATCTGAAAAAGACGGGCCATAGAAAAATAAGAGTGGCTCCAGAGCGTCTTCCCCTATTCAACCAGCATATGCTGCCATATTTGAGAATCATGAAAATAAAATCTCTAAAGGATTTAGAATGTATTGTGAACTATTTAGACTGATGCCAGGCCCTCAGGAATGTGAGTATTGCTGTGGGTTTGGAGTCAGGACTGTGGTAAAAATTGAGGCTAGATAACTTCTTGTTAGCTTCACTATGATGATTGGAGCCAATTAACTCTGGCTAGCCTACCTCAGGATAGAGACTAGAAGGAATATTCCCAAGCAGCTGCCAAAACGCCTTTCGTTTCGGGGAACTTACCTGTTGTCTCTGGCCAACCCCGACACCTCCTTAGTACAAGCCAGGAGACTGAGTCTGCATCAAAAGGTCCTGCCGAGAGACCCTTGTGCCGTGCTGAAAGGGACCCTACATCGTGGTGCTGACAACCCTCACTGCTTTCAAAGTAGACAGCGTGTCAACCTGGGTCCATCACACTCACCTCTCCACTGTCTGAAAGGACTTTGTTACTCAATGGATCGTCAATCAAGACTAATGCAACTTGCTCAAGCTCAGGTTAAGGCACATTCGACCCCCCTGATGTTGGTAACTCTGTTAGCCCTGCTTGTCACTGCCAGTGTTTGTCAAGAATACTTACACCCCCCGAAACATTCTAACAGTCTCCCTAGTTCACTACCCTCGTCTTGTCCCTTACCAGACCCCTCGGCATCCTACTTCTGTTACTAATCCTCAGGCCCTGTATCATCAACAGGCTGATCCAGTTTGTCAGGGATCACGTGGAGGCCATCTAATTGATGGTCCTCCATGCTCAATGCAGATCCCTGGAAATAGAAGAGGGCAAGATAGAAAAGCAGCTGGACACATGATTGGGTCCATAAGTCACAAGACCAGGGGGGAATGTTAGGGCAACTCGAGATTCCAAAAGACTCGGACCAAATCAATTTGGATCCACCCTTCAATAGACCAGCCCGGACCAATTAATCAGATTCCACTTCTCATCAGACCAGCTGGGACCAATCCTTAGAGCACCCGTCTCCACCCAAATAGAGACACGTGTGTCCTGACTTGAAAGCTAGGGACACATGTTTCCCACCTTGGAAGGGAACAGGACCCTGACCTCAGCCAATCGGCTAGGGCTACGTCAATCAGCCTTCCCACTACTCCTTTAAAACCCTTGCACCTTGGGAAACTCTCTCTCTCTCTCGACCCACAGCTGCTTCGGTGCGGCAGGAGATTGAGCTCGAGCTAGCTCTTAAAGGCACTTTGTTTTTGCATCGGACTCGGCTGGTGGTTCTTGGTGTCCCCGAATTCTGGATATAACAGTGGGTCCTGGCCCTCAAATTTTGCTTCACGCAGGATATCGATCCTAAATTTCCCCATGATGATGCACCCACTGGGAGACCAGGCTGGTACCCAACCTCCAGGTCAGGTCGGACACCGGCGCAGTGTGCCTGCCCACTCCCTCGGAGGTCCCACCCAGGCCGAGGTGGAGGAAGAGGAGAGGAAGAGGGGCATGTGGCCCTGATGGGCCTCTCCTAGCTCAGGGTCTCAACTATCAAGCGCAGGGGCTTTCCAAGGCCCCCATTTGGCCATCTCACATTCTGTTCCCCTCCTGAGTCGGGGAGAAGTGAGGGATCTGCTGCCCCAAATCCCACGTGCCCAGGGCACGTGTGGGTGGCCCGCACGAGACACCTGTGCGGACACGTCCATCCAGACGCTCACACACCACACATGCACACGCAACCCACCACACAGAACACATTTGTGACATACCACACACACATACGTCACAGAAGTGCAACACACCGACAACACAGGCACACAGGGTTTCTGGGTCCTTTCTCCTTCATGACATTTCTGTGCTATTTCCTTGCCCTGAGCCGCCTCTCCAGCTCCCGCTAATGGCCCTCTCTTGCCTTTCAAGACCCTGCTGGTGTCAGTCCCTAGACGAACTCCCTAACACCCCCACCAGATCCGAGCTGGACCCGCACCTACTGCTTCCAAAATATCAGGACTGGTCCTCCAGGCTCAGGCCGAGGGAAGGGAGCCCCATGGTGTCCCTCCTGGGCCCACTTGGTGGGGTCTGGGTCACCTCTCAGCCCAAGCTCGGTTTCTGACGTTCATGTTCCGTCATCCCTAAGGGTTCAGTCCCTGTTTTGGTGAGATGTTTTGGTGCCGCGATGCTCCCACAAGGCCACCGTCAACTCCACACCCCACAACGAGCATGGCCGACTCGAGGGAGCTCTGCACGGAGGCTCCCACACTGGCCCACTGTGGCTGTGGACACCCCCGACCCTGCCGCAAGCCGGGGCTGTCGGAAGGATGGAGTCCGCCACGAAACACGACGCCAAGCTCCCTGGAACAGGGCGCCCTGGATGCACCTCTTTTCCTATCTCAGCCTGGCAAACGTGACTTTCTGAACCCCGACACCGGTCCTGACGGTGCCCAGAATCTCTGTTTTGTTCTGTGTCCTGCTTGGGATGCGCAGAGGTTGTGCTTCCGAGTTCTCCGGTCACAGGAGAAGAAGGTGACACGTACCCCACGGAGAGAGAAACCGCTCACTACATTCCTGGTCACACTCCAGGAAAGAAAGAAAGCCGCAGGCTTGGGCCTAACTGAGGAGCAACAAAAGGTCGCTATGGCAGCAATGGAGTCCAGCCTTCCTCATAAAGCCGGGGCTGCATCCCGCCCCAACCGGGGGCCCCCGCAGGCAACTGGCAGGCAGCGTGGGCAAAGAGCCTAAGGGTGCTGCAGGCCACCTACGTGGCCCTCAGCTTTGACCGAAACAACTCCCAAGGTGGCCTTTCAGTGAATCCGCGGTGGGTCCTGGCCCTCAACTTCCTGCTTCACGCAGGATGTCGATCCCAAAGTTCCCCGTAATGATGCACCCACTGGGAGCCTAGGCTGGCAAGCTCCCTCCAGGTCAGGTCGGACACGCCCGCAATGAGCCTGCCCCCTCCCTTGGAGTTACAACCAAGGCCGAGGTGGAGGAAGAGGCGAGGAAGAGAGGCATGTGGCACTGATGGGCCTCTCCCAGCACAGTGTATCAACTGTTAAGTGCAGGAGCTTTCCAAGGCCCCCATTTGGTCATCTTACATCCTGTTCCCCTCTTGAGTCCGGGAACATTGAGGGATCTGCTGCCCCAAAAACCACGTGCCAGGGTACGTGTGGGTGGCCCACACGAGACACCTGTGCGGACATGCCCATCCACACGCTCACAGACCACACATGAACACGCAACCCACCACAGAGAACATATTTGTGTCATGCCACACAAACATACACCACATGCGTGCAACACACCCACACCGCAGGCACACACACAACAAGCACACACACCAGAGGCACACAGGATTTCCGGAATCCTTTCTCCTTCATAACCTTTCTGTGCTATTTCTTTTGTCTGGAGCCGCCTCTCCACGCACCGCTAATGGCCCTCTCTGGCCTTTCCAGACCCTCCTGGTGTCAGTCCCTAGACGACCTCCCTAACACCCCTCACCAGATCCGAGCTGGGCCTGCGTCTACTGTCGGGACTGTTCCTCCAGACTCAGGCCGAGGGAAGGGAGCCCCATGGTCTCCCTCCTGGGCCAACTTGGTGGGGCCTGGGTCCCCTCTCAGCCCAAGCGCGGTTCCTGATCTTCGTGTTCCGTCATCCCTAAGGGTTCAGTCCCTGTTTTGGTGAGATGTGTTGGTGCCGCGCTGCTCCTACAAGGCCAACGTCACCTCCACGTCCTCACCACGAGCATACCATACTCGATGGAGCTCTGCACTGAGGCTGCCGCACTCGTTCGGTGTGGCTGTGGACACAGAAGGCCCTGCCGCCTGCCGGGGCCATCGGTATGATTGAATCCGCCACGCCACACGACGCCAAGCTCCCTGGAACAGAAAGCTCTGGGCGCATCTCCCTGTTCCTATCGCAGCCTGGCAAACGTGACCTTCTGAACCCCGACAAAGGTCCTGACAGTGCCCCGAATCTCTGTTTTGTTCTGTGTCCTGCTTGGGATGCGCAGAGGTCGCGCTTCCGAGTTCTCCGGTCACAGGAGAAGAGGAAGACACGTATCCCACGGGAGACAGAAACCTTTCCACTACTATCCTGGTCACACTCCAGGCAGGATAGAAAGCCGCAGGCTTGGGCCTACCTGAGGAGCAACAAAACATTGCTATGGCAGCAATGGAGTCCAGCCTGCCTCATAAAGCCGGGGCCGCACCCCGCCCCACCCGTGGGCCACCGCAGCCAACTGGCAGGCAGGGTGGGCAAAGAGTCTAAGGGTGCTGCAGGCAACCTACATGGCCCTCAGCTTTGACCACAATACCTCCCAAGGTGAACTTTCCGTGAACCTGCATTGGGTCCTGGCCCTCAACATCCTGCATCACGCAGGATGTCGATCCCAAAGTTCCCCATGATGATGCACCCACTGGGACCCCAGGCTGGCACGCTCCCTCCAGGTCAGGACGGACACCAGT
Organism: Paguma larvata; assembly: GCA_030068075.1. NCBI lineage: Eukaryota > Metazoa > Chordata > Mammalia > Carnivora > Viverridae > Paguma > Paguma larvata. Next base: position 27,735 of record JAINVK010001129.1, read on the forward strand.
GCCCTAGCCTGCCCCCTCCCTTTGAGGTCACACAAAGGCCAAGGTGGAGGAAGAGTCAGGGGTGAGGTTCATGTGGCCCTGATAGGCCTCTCCGCGCTCAGGATCTCAACTATCAAGTGCAGGAGCTTTCTAAGGCCTGCATTTGGCCATCTCACTTCCAGTTCCCCTCCTGAGTCGGGGGTCAGTGAGGGATCTGCTGCCCCTGAATCCATGCCCCAGGGCTCGTGAGGGGGCCGGGTCCGGCACGAGACACCTGTGCAGACACGTCCATCCACACGCTCACACACCACACATGCACACGCAACCCACCACACAGAACACATTTGTGACATGCCACACACACATACACCACACACGCGCAACACACCCACACCACAGGCACACACACCACAAGCACACACACCACAGGCACACAGGGTTTCTGGACTCCTTTCTCCTTCGTGACATTTCTGTGCTATTTCGTTGGCCTCGAGACGCCTCTCCACCCACCGCCTATGGCCCTCTCTTGCCTTTGAAGACCATGCTGTTGACCGTCTCTAGACGACCTCCCTAACACCCCCACCAGATCCGAGCTGGGCCCGCGTCTACTCCTTCCCAAACTGCATGGATTGGTCCTCCAGACTCAGGCCAAGGGAAGGGAGACCACTCCCTTCTGGGCCCACTTGGTGCGACCTGGGTCCCCTCTCAGTCCAAGCTCGGTTTCTGACGTTCGTGTTCCGTCATCCCTAAGGGTTCAGTCCCTGTTTTGGTGAGATGTGTTGATCCCTCGCTGCTCCCACAAGGCCAACGTCACTTCCACGTCCCCACCACGAGCATGGCCGACTCGAGGGAGCTCTGCGCGGAGGCTGCTGCACTGGTCCAGTGTGGCTGTGGACACCGCAGACCCTGCCGCCTGCCGGGGCCGTCGGAATGATGGAACCCGCCACGCCACACCACGCCAAGCTTCCTGGAACAGGGCGCCCTGGGCGCACAAGCCTGTTCCTATCACAGCCTGGCAAACGTGACCTTCTGAACCCTTACACCGATCCTGACAGTGCTCCGAATCTCTGATTTTCTCGTTGTCCTGCTTGGGATGCACAGAGTTTACGCTTCCGAGTTCTCCGGTCACAGGAGAAGAAAGAGACACCTACCTCCACGGGTGACAGAAACCGCTCCACTACCTTCCTGGTCACACTGGAGACGGGATAGAAAGCCGCAGGCTCGGGCCTAACTGAGGAGCAACAAATCGTTGCTATGGCAGCAATGGAGTCCAGCGCACCTCATAAAGCCGGGGCCGTGCCTCTCCACCCGGGGGACCCCGCAGCCAACTAGCGGGCCGGGTGGGAAAAGAGCCTAGGGGTGCTGTAGGCCACCTACGTGGCTCTCAGCTTTGACCGCAACACCTCCGAAGGTGGCCTTTCTTTGAACCCGCGGTAGGTCCTGGCCTTCAACTTCCTGCTTCACGCAGGATGTTGATCCCAAAGTTCCCCGTGATGATGCACCCACTGGGAGCCAAGGCTGGCATGCTCCCTCCAAGTCCGGTCGTCACCACCGCCCTGAGCCTACCCCCTCCCTCGGAGGTCCCACCAAGGCCGAGGTGGAGGAAGAGGCGCGGGTGAGGTGCATGTGGCCCTGAGAGGCCTCTCCCCGTTCAGGATCTCAACTATCAAGTGCAGGAGCTTTCCAAGGCCCCCATTTGGCCATAACACATTCTGTTCCCCTACTGAGTCGGGGGGGCAGTGAGGGATGTGCTGCCTTCGAATCCATTTGCCCAGGGCACGGGAGGGTGCCGGGGGCCGGCACGAGACACCTGTGCGGACACGTCCATCCAGACACTCACACACCACACATGCACACGCAACCCACCACACAGAACACATTTGTGACATACCACACACACATACTCCACATACGACCAACACACCCACAGCACAGGCACACAGGGTTTCTGGACTCCTTTCTCCTTCATGAACTTTCTGTTCTATTTCCTTGCCCTGAGCCGCCACTACACCCCCCACTAATGGCCCTCTCTTGCCTTTCAAGCCCCTGCTGGTGTCCGTCCCTAGACGACCTCCCTAACACCCCCACCAGAACCGAGCTGGGACCGCGTCTACTCCTTCCAAAACTGGGGGACTTTTCCTCCAGACTCTGGCCGAGGGAAGGCAGCCCCATGGTCTCCCTCCTGGGGCCACTTGGTGGACCTCGGTCCCCTCTCAGTCCATGCTCGGTTCCTATCGTTCGTGTTCCGTCATCCCTAAGGGTTCAGTCCCTGTTTTGGTGAGATGTGTTGGTGCCGCGCTGCTCCCACAAGGCCACCGTCATCTCCATGTCCCTACCACGAACATGGCCGACACGTGGGAGCTCTTCGCGGAGGCTGCGGCACTGGCCCGGTGTGGCTTTGGACAGCGCCGACCCTGCCGCCTGCCGGATCCATCTGAAGGATGGATGACGCCACGTCACACCACGCCAACTCCGTGGAACAGGGTGCCCTGGGCAAACCTGCGTGTTCCGATCACAGCCTGGCAAATGTGACCTTCTGAACCCTGACACCAGTCCTGATAGCGCCCGGATTAACTGTTTTGTTCTCTGAACTGCTTGGGATGCGCAGAGTTTACGCTTCCGAGTTCTCTGGTCACAGGAGAAGAAGGAGACACCTACCACCGCGAGAGACAGAAACCGCTCCAACACCTTGCTGTTCACACTCGAGGCAGGATAGAATGCCGCAGGCTTGGGCCTAACTGAGGAGCAACAAATCCGTTGCTATGGCAGCAATGGAGTCCAGCCTGCCTCATAAAGCCTGGGACGCACCCCGCCCCACCTGGGGGCCCCCGCAGCCAACTGGCAGGCAGGGTGGGCAAAGAGCCTAAGGGTGCTGCAGGCCAACTACGTGGCCCTCAGCTTCGACCACAATACCTCCCAAGGTGGCCTTTCAGTGAACCCGCGGTGGGTCCTAGCCCTCAACTTCCTGCTTCACGCAGCATGTCGGCCAAATGTTCCCCGTGATGATGCACCCCCTGGGAGCCCAGGCTGGCACGCTCCCTCCAGGTCAGTTCGTACACCACCGCTCTACCCTGCCCCCTCCCTCTGAGGTCCCACCAGGGCCGAGGTGGAGGAAGAGGCGGGGGTGAGGGGCATGTGGTCCTGAGAGGCCTCTCCCCGATCAGGATCACAACTATCAAGTGTAGGAGCTTTCAAGACCTCCATTTGGCCATCTCACATCCTGTAACCCTCCTGAATCGGAGGGCAGTGAGGGATCTGCTGCCCCCGAATCCATGTGCCCAGGGCACGTGAGGGGGCCGGGGGTCGGCACGAGACACCTGTGCGGACACGTACATCCAGACGCTCACACACGACGCATGCACACGCAACCCACCCCACAGAACACTTTTGTGACATACCAAACACACATACACCACACCCGCCCAACACACCCACAACACAGGCACACAGGGTTTCTGGTGTCCTTTCTCCTTCATGACCTTCCTGTGCTATTTCCTTGCCCTGAGCCACCTCCCCACCCCCCGCTAATGGCCCTCTGTTGCCTTTCAAGCCCCTGCTGGTGTCAGTCTCTAGACGGCCTCCCTAACACCCCCACCAGATCCGAGCTGGGCCCGCGTCTGCTCCTTCCCAAACTGCCGGGACTTGTCCCCCAGACTCAGGCCGAGCGAAGGGAGACCACTCCCTTCTGGGCCTACTTGGTGGGTCCTGGGTCCCCTCTCAGCCCAAGCTCGGTTCCTGACGTTCGTGTTCCGTCATCCCTAAGGGTTCACTCCCTGTTTTGGTGAGATGTGTTGGTGCCCCGCTGCGCCCACAAGGCCAACGTCACCTCCACGTCCCCACCAGGACTATGGCCGACTCGAGGGAGTTCTGCACGGAGGCTGCCGCACTGGCCCAGTGTTGATGTGGACACCGTCGTCCCTGCCGCCTGCCGGGGCCGTCAGAAGGATAGACGTCGCCACGCCACATCACGCCAAGCTCCCTGGAACAGGGCGCCCTGGGCGCACTTCCCTTTTCCTATCACATCCTAGAAAACGTGATCTTCTGAATCCCGACACGGATCCTGACAGCGCCCCGAATCACTGTTTGTTCTTGGTCCTGCTTGGTATCCGCAGAGACTACGCTTCCGAGCTCTCCGGTCACAGGAGAAGCAGGAGACACCTAACTCCACGGGAGACAGAAACCGCTCCACTACCTTCCTGGTCACACTCCAGGCAGAATAGAAAGCTGCAGGTTCGGGCCTAACTAAGGAGCAACAAAACCCGTTGCTAGGGCAGCAATGGTGTCCAGGGTGCCTATAAAGCCGGGGACGTCCCCCTCCACCAATTGGCCCACGCAGCCACTGGCGCACAGGGTGGGCAAAGAGGCTTTGGTTGCCGCAGGCCACCTACGTGGCATAAGGCTTTGACCCCACACCTCCCAAGGTGCCTTTCATTGAACCCGCGGTGGGTCCTGGCCCTCAACTTCCTGCTTCACGCAGGATGTTTATCCCAAAGTTCCCCGTGATGATGCACCCACTGGGAGCCCAGGCTGGCACGCTCCCTCCACGTCAGGTTGGACACCACCGCCTTGAGCCTTCCCCCTCCCTCGGAGATCCTACCAAGGCCAAAGTGGAGGAAGGGGCGGGGGTGAGGGGCATGTGGCCCTGAGGGGCCTCTCCCCGCTCAGGGTCTCAACTATCAAGTGCAGGAGTTTTCCAGGGCCCCTATTTGACCATCTCACATCCTGTTCCCCTCCTGAGTCCGGCAGCAGTGAGGGATCTGCTGCCCCAAAAACCACATGCCCAGGGCACGTATGGGTGGCCCGCACGAGACACACATGCGAACACCTCCATTCACACGTTCACACACCACACATTCACACGCAACCCACAACACAGAACACCTTTGTAATATACAACACACACACACACCACACACTCGCAACCACCCACACCACAGGCACACACACCACAAGCACATACACCAGAGACACTAAGGGTTTCTGGACTCCTTCCTCCTTCATGACCTATCTGTGATATTTAGTTGGCCTGGAGCGGCCTCTCCACCCACCGCTAATGGCCCTCTCTTGCCTTTCAAGACCGGGCTGCTGTCAGTCTCTAGACGACCTCCCTAACATCCCCACCAGATCCGAGCTGAGCCCGCGTCTACTCCTTCCCAAACTGCATGGATTGGTCCTCCAGACTGAGGCCGAGGGAAGGGAGACCACTTCCTTCTGGGCCCATTGGTGGGGCCTGGGTTCCCTCTCAGCCATGCTCGGTTACGGACGTTTGTGTTCCGTCATCCCAAGGGGTTGAGTCCCTGTTTTGGTGAGATGTGTTGGTGCCGCGCTGCTCCCACAAGGCCACCGTCACCTCCACGTCCCACCCACGAACATGACCGACTCGAGGGAGCCCTGCTCGGAGGTTGCCGCACTGGCCCATTGTGGCCGAGGACACCGTCCACCCTGCCGCCTGCCGGGGCCGACAGAAGGATGGATGCCGCCACGTCACACCACGCCATGCTCCCTGGAACAGTGCGCCATGGGCACATCTGCGTGTTCCTATCACAGCCTGGCATACGTGACATTCTGTACACCGACACCAGTCCTGATAGAGCCCCGAATCACTGTTTTCTTCTGTGTCCTGCTTGGGATGCACAGAGGTTACGATTCTGAGTTCTCTGGTCACTGGAGAAGAAGGAGACACCTACTACCACGGGAGACAGAAACCGCTCCACTACCTTCCTGGTCACACTCCAGGCAGGATAGAATGCCGCAGGCTTGGGCCTAACTGAGGAGCAACAAAACCGTTGCTATGGCAGGAATGGAGTCCAGCGTGCCTCATAAAGCCGCGGCCGCCCCACGCCCCACCCAGTGGCACCCGCAGCCAACTGGCGGCAGGGTGGGCAAAGAGCCTAGTTGTGCTGCAGGCCACTTATGTGGCCCTCATCTTTGACCGAAACACCTCTAAAGGTGGCCTTTCATTGAACCCGCGGTGGGTCCTGGCCCTCAACTTCCTGCTTCATGCAAGATGTCGATCCTAAAGTTCCCCGTGATGTTGCACCCCCTGGGAACCCAGGCTGGCACGCTCCCTCCAGGTCCGGTTGACACCACCGCAATGAGCTGCGCCCTACCTCAGAGGTCCCTTCAAGGCCGAGGTAGAGGAAGAGGCGAGGGAGAGGGGCATGTGGCCCTGATGTGCCTCTCCCTGATCAGGGTCTCAACTATCAAGTGCAGGAGGTTTCCAAGGCCCCCGTTTGGCCATCTCACATCTGTTCCCCTCTTGAGTCCGTGAGCAGTGAGGGATCTGCTGCCCCAAGTACCACATGCCCAGGTTACGGGTGGGTGGTCCGCACGAGACACCTGTGCGGACACGTCCATCCACATGCTCACACACCACACATGCACACGCAACCCACCACACATAACACATTTGTGACATACCACACACATATACACCACACACTCTCAAAACACCCACACCACAGGCACACAAACCACAAGCACACACACACCAGGCACACAGAGTTTCTGGACACCTTTCTCCTTAATGAACTTTCTGTGCTATTTGGTAGGTCTGGAGCCGACACTCCACCCACCGTTAATGGCCCTCTCTTGCATTTCAACACCCTGCTGGTGTCAGTCTCTAGACGACCTCCCTAAACCCCCACCTGATCCGAGATGGACCCGCGTCTACTCCTTCCCAAACTGCCGGGACTGTTCCTCCAGACTCAGGCAGAGGGAAGGGAACCCAATGGTCTCCTTCCTGGGCCCACTTGGTGCGGCCTGGGTCCCCTCTCAGCCCAAGCTCGGTTCATGACGTTCGTGTTCCGTCATCCCTAAGGGTTCAGTCCCTGTTTTGGTGAGATGTGTTGGTGCTGCTCTGCTCCCACAAGGCCGACGTCACCTGCACGTCACCACCAGGAGCTTGGCCGACACGATGGAGCTGTGCGCGGAGGCTGCCGCACAAGCTCGGTGTTGATGTGGACACTGCCGTCCCTTCGGCCTGCCGGGGTCGTCAGAAGGATGGATGTCGCCAAGCCACACCACGCCAAGCTCCCTGGAACACGGCGCCCTGGGCGCACCTGCTTGTTCTTATCATAGCCTGGCAAACGTGACCATCTGAACCCCGATACCGGTCCTGACAGCGCCCCGAATCACTGTTTTGTTCTGTGTCCTGCTTGGGATGCGGAAAGGTTACGCTTCCGAGCTCTCTGGTCACAGGAGAAGCAGGAGACTCCTACCTCCACGGGAGACAGAAACCGCTGCACTACCTTCCTGGTCACACTCCAGGCAGAATAAAATGCCGCAGGCTCGGGTCTAACTGAGGAGCAACAAAACCCATTGCTATGGCAGCAATGGAGTCCCGCGTGCCTCAAAAAGTTGGGGCTGCCCCTATCTATCCGGAGGCCCCCGCAACCAACTGGCGGGCATGGAGGGCAAAGGGCCTACGGGTGCTGCAGCCTCTTACGTGGACCTCTGCTTTGACCGCAACACCTCACAAGATGGCCTTTCATTGAACCTGTGGTGGGTCCAGGCCCTCAACTTCCTGCTTCAGGGAGGATGTCGATCCTAAATTTCCCCGTGATGATGCACCCCCTGGGAGCCCAGGATGGCACGCTCCCTCCAGGTCAGGTCTGACACCAACGCAAAGAGCCTGCCCTCTCCCTCGGAGATCCCACCAAGGCCGAGGTGGAGGAAGACGCGAGGGAGAGGGGCATGTGGCCCTGATGGGCCTCTCCCTGCTCAGGGTCTCAACTATCAAGTGCAGTAGATTTCCAAGGCCCCCATTTTTACATCTCACATCCTGTTCCCCTCCTGAGTCCGGGAGCAGTGAGATATCTGCTACCCCAAAAACCACGTGCCCAGGGCACGTGTGGGTGTCCCGCACGAGACACCTGTGCGGACACGTCCATTCAAATCGCACACACACCACACATGCACACGCAACCCACCACACAGAACACATTTGTGACATACCACACACACATACACCACACACGCGCTACACACCCACACCACAGGCACACACACCACAAGCACACAAACCACAGGCACCCAGGTTTTCTGGACTCCTTTCTCTTTCATGACATTGCTGTGCTATTTCGTTGGCCTGGAGCCGCCTCTCCACCCACCGCTAATGGCCCTCTCTTGGCTTCAAGACCCTGCTGGTGACAGGCTCTAGACGACCACCCTAACATCCCCATCAGATCCGAACTGGGCCCGCGTCTACTCCTTACCAAACTGCCAGAACTGGTCCTCCAGACTCAGGCCGAGGGAAGGGAGACCACTCCCTTCTGGGCCCACTTGTTGGGGCCTGGATCCCCTCTCAGCCCAAGCTCGGTTCCTGACGTTCGTGTTCCGTCATTCCTAAGGATTCAGTCCCTGTTTTGGTGAGATATGTTGGTCCCGCGCTGCTCCCACAAGGCCACCGTCATCTCCACGTCCCCACCACGAACATGGCCGACTCGAGGGATCTCTGCGCGGAGGGTGCCGCACAGGCCCAGTGTGGCTGTGGACACCGCCGACCCTGTCGCCTGCCGGGGCCGTTGGAATGATGGAAGCCGACTCGCCACACGACGCCAAGCTCCCTGGAACAGGGCGCCCTGGGCACACATCCCTGTTCCTATCACGGCCTGGAAAACGTGATCCTCTGACTTCAGACACCAGTCCTGATAGCGCCCCGAATCACTGTTTTCTTCTGTGTCTTTTTGGGATGCGCTGAGGTTACGCTTCTGAGTTTCCTGTTCACAGGAGAAGAAGGAGACACCTACCACCACGGGAGACAGAAACCGCTACACTACCTTCCTGGTCACACTCCAAGCAGGATATAATGCCGCAGGCTTGGACCTAACTGAGGAGCAACAAAACATTGCTACGGCAGCAATGGAGTCCAGCCTTCCTCATAAAGCCGGGGCCGCCTCCCGCCCCATCCGGGGGCCCCCGCAGCCAACTGGCAGGCAGGGTGGGCAAAAAGCCTAAGGGTGCTTCAGGCCACATACGTGGCCCTCAGCTTTGACAGAAAACCTCCCAAGGTGGCCTTTCAGTGAACCCGAGGTGGGTCCTGGCCCTCAACTTCCTGCTCACGCAGGATGTCGATCCCAAAGTTCCCCGTGATTATACACCCATGGGAGCCCAGGCTGGCACGCTCCCTCCAGGTCAGGTCGGACAACAACGCCCTGAGCATGCCCCCTCCCTCAGAGATCCCACCAAGGCCGAGGTGGAGGAAGAGACAGGGGTGAGGGGCATGTGGCCATGAGGGGCCTCTCCCCGCTCATGGTCTCTACTATCAAGTGCAGGAGATTTCCATGGCCCCCATTTGGCATCTCACATCCTATTCCCTTCCTGAGTCCGGGAGCAGTGAGGGATCTGTTGCCCCAAAAACCACGTGCCCAGGGCACGTGTGGGTGGCCTGCAAGAGACACCTGTACGGACACACCATCCACACGCTCACACACCACACATGCACACGGAACCCACCACACAGACCACATTTCTGACATACCACACACACATATACCACACCCGCGCAACACACCCACACCACAGCTCACACACAAGAAGCACACACACTACAGGAACACAGGTTTTCCGGAATCCTTTCTCCCTCATAACCTTTCTGTGCTATTTCGTTGTCCTGGAGCCACCTCTCCACGCACCGCTAATGGCCCTCTCTTGCCTTTCAATACCCTGCTGGTGTCAGTATCTAGACGACCTCCGTAACACCCCCACCAGATCCGAGCTGGGCCTGCGTCTATTCCTTCCCAAACTGCCGGGACTGCTCCTCCAGACTCTGGCAGAGGGAAGGGAGCCCCATGGTCTCTTTCCTGGGCCCACTTCTTGGGGCCTGTTTCCCCTCATATCCCAAGCTCGGTTCCTGACGTTCGAGTTCTGTCATCCCTAAGGGTTCAGTCCCTGTTTTGGTGAGATGTGTTGGTGCCGCGCTGCTCCCACAAGGCCAACGTCACCTCCATGTCCCCACCACGAGCATGGCCGACTCGAGGGAGCTCTGCGCGGAGGCTGCCTCACTGATCCGGTGTGGCTGTGGACACCGCCGACCCTGCCGCCTGCTGGGGCTGTCACAAGGATGGAGGCCGCCACGAAACACGACGCCAAGCTCCCTGGAACAGGGCGCCCTGGAGGCACCTCTGTTCCTATCTCAGCCTGGCAAACGTGACTTTCTGAACACCGACACCAGTCCTGACAGTGCCCCGAATCTCTGTTTTGTTCTGTGTCCTGCTTGGGATGCGCAGAGTTTACAATTCCGAGTTCTCCGGTCACAGGAGAAGAAGGAGACACGTACCCCACGGGAGAGAGAAACCGCTCACTACATTCCTGGTCACACTCCAGGAAGGAAAGATAGCCGCAGGCTTGGGCCTAACTGAGGAGGAACAAAACGTTGCTATGGCAGCAATGGAGTCAAGCCTGCCTCACAAAGCCAGGGCTGCACCCCGCCCCCACCAGGGGCCCCCGAAGGCAACTGGCAGGCAGGGTGGGCAAAGAGCCTAAGGGTGCTGCAGGCAACCTACGTGGCCATCAGCTTTGACCGAAACACCTCCCAAGGTGGTCTTTCAGTGAACCCGCGGTGGGTCCTGGCCCTCAACTTCCTGCTTCAGGCAGGATGTCAATCCCAAAGTTCCCCATGATGATGAACCCACTGGGAGCCTAGGCTGGCAGGCTCCCTCCAGGTCAGATCGGACACCACCGCAATGAGCCTCCCCCCTCCCTTGAAGGTCCAACCAAGGCTGTGGAGGAGAAAGAGGCGAGGAAGAGAGGCATGTGGCACTGATGGGCCTCTCCCATCTCAGGGTCCCAACTATTAAGTGCAGGAGCTTTCCAAGGCCCCCATTTGGCCATCTTACATCCTGTTCCCTCTTGAGTTCGGGAGCATTGAGGGATCTGCTGCCCCAAAAATCACGTGCCAGGGTACGTGTGGGTGGCCCACACGAGACACCTGTGCGGACATGTCCATCCACACGCCCACACACCACACATGCACTCGCAACCCACCACACAGAACACATTTGTGACATACCACACACACATACACCACACGCGCGCAACACACCCACACCGCAGGAACACACACCACAAGCACACACACCACAGGCACACAGGTTTTCCGGAATCCTTTCTCCCTCTTAACCTTTCTGTGCTATTTCATTGGCCTGGAGCCGCCTCTCCACGCACCGGTAATGGCCCTCTGTGGCCTTTCAAGATCCACCTGGTGTCAGTCCCTAGAAGACCTCCCTAACACCCCAACCAGATCCGAGCTGGGCCCGCGTCTACTGACGGGACTGTTCCTCCAGACTCAGGCCGAGGGAAGGGAGGCCCATGGTCTCCCTCCTGGGCCCACTTGGTGGGGCCTGGGTCCCCTCTCATCCCAAGCTCGGTTCCTGACGTTCGTGTTCCGTCATCCCTAAGGGTTCAGTCCCTGTTTTGGTGAGATGTGTTGGTGCCGCGCTGCTCCTACAAGGCCAATGTCACCTCCACGTCCTCACCACGAGCATGACCGACTCGATGTAGCTCTGCGCGGAGGCTGCCGCACTGGTCCGGTGTGACTGTGGACACCGAAGACCCTGCCGCCTGCCAGGGCCGTCGGTATGATGGAAGCCGCCATGCCACACGACGCCAAGCTCCCTGGAACAGAAAGCCCTGGGCGCATCTCCCTGTTCCTATCACAGCCTGGCAAACGTGACCTTCTGAACCCCCACACCAGTCCTGACAGTGCCCCGAATCTCTGTTTTGTTCTGTGTCCTGCTTGGGATGCTCAGAGGTCATGCTTCCGAGTTCTCCGGTCACAGGAGGAGAAGAAGACACGTATCCCACGGGAGTCAGAAATCGTTCCAAACATTCCTGGTCACACTCCAGGCAGGATAGAAAGCCGCAGGCTTGGGCCTGACTGAGGAGTAACAAAACGTTGCTATGGCAGCAATGGAGTCCAGCCTGCCTCATAATGCCGTGGCCGCACCCCGCCCCACCCAGGGGCCCCCTCAGCCAACTGGCAGGCAGGGTGGGCAAAGAGCCTAACGGTGCTGTAGGCCACGTACGTGGCCTCAGCTTTGACCAAAATTCCTCCCAAGGTGAACTTTCAGTGTACCCGTGGTGGGTCCTGGCCCTCAACTTCCTGCTTCATGCAGGATGTCGATCCCAAAGTTCCCCATGAAGATGCACCCACTGGGAGCCCAGGCTGGCACGCTCCCTCCAGGTCAGGTTGGACACCAGTGCCCTAGACTGCCCCCTCCCTTTGAGGTCCCACCAAGGCCAAGGTGGAGGAAGAGTCAGGGGTGAGGTTCTTGTGGCCCTGACAGGCCTCTCCCCGCTCAGGATCTCAAATATCAAGTGCAGGAGCTTTCCAAGGCCTCCATTTGGCCTTCTCACTTCCACTTCCCCTCCTGAGTCGGGAGTCAGTGAGGGATCTGCTCCCCCCGAATCCATGCCCCAGGGCACGTGAGGGGGCCGGGTCCGGCACGAGACACCTGTGCGGACACGTCCATCCACACGCTCACACACCACCCATACACACGCAACCCACCACACAGAACACATTTGTGACATACCACACACACATACACCACACACTCGCAACACAACCACACCACAGGCACACACACCACAAGCACACACACCACAGGCACACAGGGTTTTTGGACTCCTTTCTCCTTCATGACATTTCTGTGCTATTTCTTTGGCCTGGAGCCGCCTATCCACCCACCGTTAGTGGCCCTCTCTTGCCTTAGAAGACCATGCTGGTGACAGTCTCTAGACGACCTCCCAAACACCCCCACCAGATCTGAGCTGGGCCCGCGGCTACTCCTTCGAAAACTGCCAGGACTGGTCCTCCAGGCTCAGGCCGAGGGATGGAGCCCCATGGTCTCCCTCCTGGGTCCACTTGGTGGGGCCTGGTCCCCCTCTCAACCCAAGCTCGGTTCCTGACGTTCGTGTTCCGTCATCCCCAAGGGTCCAGTCCCTGTTTTGTTGAGATGTGTTGGTCCCGCGCTGCTCCCACAAGGCTAACGTCACTTCCACGTCCCCACCACGAGCATGGCCGACTCGAGGGAGTTCTGCGCGGAGGATGCCGCACTGATCCGGTCAGGCTGTGGACACCGCAGACGCTGCCGCCTGCCGGGGCCGTCGGAATGATGTAGCCCCCACGCCACACCACGCCAAGCTCACTGGAACAGTGCGCCCTTGGCGCACCTGCTTGTTCCTATCACAGACTGGCAAACGTGACCTCACAACACCACAAGCACACACACCACAGGCACACAGGTTTTCCGGAATCCTTTCTCCTTCATAATCTTACTGTGCTATTAAGTAGGCCTGGAGCCGCCTCTCCATGCACCGTTAATGGCCCTCTCTTGCCTTTCAAGACCCTGCTGGTGTCAGTCTCTAGACGACCTCCCTAACACCCCCACAAGATCCGAGCTGGGCCCGCGTCTACTGCCGGGACTGGTGCTCCAGACTCAGGCCGAGGGAAGGAAGCCCATGGTCTCCCTCCTGGGCCCCCTTGGTGGGGCCAGGGTCCCCTCTCAGCCCAAACACGGTTCCTGACGTTCGTGTTCCGTCATCCCCAAGGGTTCAGTCCCTGTTTTGGTGAGATTTGTTGGTGCCGCACTGCACCTACAAGGCCAACGTCACCTCCACGTCCCCTCCACGAGCATGGCCGATTCGAGGGAGCTCTGCGCTGACGCTGCCACACTGGTCCTGTGTGGCAGTGGACACCGCCGACTATGCCGACTGCCGGGGCCGTCGGAAGGATGGACGTAGCCACGCCACATCACGCCAAGCTCCCTGGAACAGGGCGCCCTTGGCGCTCCTGCTTGTTCCTATCACAGCCTGGCAAACGTGACCTTCTGAACCCCGACACCAGTACTGACAGCGCCCCGAATCAGTGTTTTTTTCTTTCTCCTGCTTGGGATGCGCAGAGTTTATGCGTCCGAGCTCTCCGGTCACAGGAGAAGAAGGAGACACATAACTCCACGGGAAACAGATACCGCTCACTACCTTCCTGGTCACACTCCCGGCAGGATAGAAAGCCGCAGGCTTGGGCCTAACTGAGGAGCACCAAAACCCATTTCTATGGCAGCAATGGAGTCTAGCACGCCTCATAATGCCGGGGCCGCCCCCCTCCACCCGGGGGTCGCTGCAGCCAACTGGTGGGCAGGGTGGGCAAAGAGCCTAGGGGTGCTGCAGGCAACCTACGTGGCCCTCAGCTTTGACCGAAACACCTCCCAAGGTGAATTTTCAGTGAACCCGCTGTGGGTCCTGGCCCTCAAATTCCTGCTTCATGCAGGATGTCGATCCCAAAGTTCCCCGTGATGATACACCCACTTGGAGCCCAGGCTGGCACCGTCCATCCAGGCCAGGTCGGACACCAACGCCCTGAGCCTGCCCCCTCCCTCGGAGATCCCACCAAGGCCGAGGTGGAGGAAGAAGTGGGGGTGAGGGGCATGTGGCCCTGAGGGGCCTCTCCCCGCTCAGGGTCAACTATCAAGTGCAGGAGATTTCCAAGGCCACAATTTGGCCATCACACATCCTGATCCCCTTCTGAGTCAGGGGGCAGTGAGGGATATGCTGCCCTCGAAACCACGTTCCCAGGGCAAGTGTGGGTGGCCCGCACGAGACAACTGTGCGACCACGTCCATCCAAACGCACACACGCCTCACAAGCACACGCAACCCACCACAAAGAACAGATTTGTGACATACCACACACACATACACCACACACGTGCAACACACCCACACCACAGGCACAAACACCACAAGCACACACACCACAGGCACACAGGGGTCTGGACTCCTTTCTCCTTCATGACATTTCTGTGCTATTTCGTTGGCCTGAGGCCGCCTCTCCAACCACCGCTAATGGCCCTCTCTTGCCTTAGAAGACCATGCTGGTGACAGTCTCTAGACGACCTCCCTAACACCCCCACCAGATTCGACATGGGCCCGCGTATACTCTTTCCCAAACTGCCGGGACTGGTCCTCCAGACTCAGGCCGAGGGAAGGGAGACCACTCCCTTCTGGGCCCACTTGTTGGGGCCTGGGTCCCCTCTCACCCCAAGCTCGGGTCCTGACGTTCGTGTTCCGTCATCCCTAAGGGTTCAGTCCCTGTTTTGGTGAGATGTGTTGATCCCGCGGTGCTCCCACAAGGACAACATCACCTTCACGTCCCCACCACGAGCATGGCCGACTCGAGGGAGCTCTGCGCTGAAGCTGCGGTACTGGCCTGGTGTTTATTTGGACATCGCTGTCCCTGCCGACTGCCGGGGCTGTCGGTAGGATGGACGTCGACATGCCTCACCACGAAATCTCCCTGGAACAAGGCGCCCTGGGCCTACCTGCTTGTCCTATCGCAGCCTGGCAAACGTGACCTTCTGAATCCCGACACTGGTCCTGACAGCGCCCCGAATCACTGTTTTGTTCTGTGTCATGCTTGGGATGTGCAGAGGTTTTGCTTCCGAACTGTCCGGTCACAGGAGAATCAAGAGACACCTATCTCCACGGGAGACAGACACCGCTCCACTACCTACCTGGTCACACTCCAGGCAGGATAGGCTCGGGCCGAACTGAGGAGCAACAAAACCCGTGCTATGGCAGCAATTGAGTCCAGCGTGCCTCAAAAAGCGGGTCCGCCCACTTCCACGCGGAGGGCCCCGAGCCAACTGGCGGGCAGGGTGGGCAAGGAGCCTAGGGGTGCTGCAGGCCACTTACGTGGCCATCAGCTTTGACCGGAACACCTCCCAAGGTGGCCCAAGGTGGCCTTTCATTGAACCCGCGGCGGTGTTAGGGCAACTCGGGATTCCAAAAGACTAGTATCAAATCAATTAGGATCCACCCCTCAATAGACCAGCCGGGACCAATTAATCAGATTCCACTTCTCACCAGACCAGCTGGGACCAATCCTCAGAGCACCTGGATCCACCCAAATAGAGACACCTGTTTCCCGCCTTGGAAGGGAACAGGACCCTGACCTCAGCCAATCGGCCAGGGCCACGACCATCACATTTCCCACTACTCCTTTAAAACTCTTGCACCTTGGGAAACTCTCCCTCTCGACCCACTGCTGCGTCGGTGCGGTAGGAGATTGTGCTCGAGCTAGCTCGATTAAAGGCTCTTTGTTGTTGCATCGGACTCGGCTCCCTGGTGGTTCTTGGGGTCCCCGAATTCTGGACATAACATAAGGGGGCTCGTCCGGGATATCTCAAAACCCCGAGGGACTCCCGCCCCGAAGAGCCTAACTGACCATGGTCAATGTCTGTCTGTTGTCCGTCTCTTCTGTGTGAGCTCATTTTCTGAAGGACCGGCCAAGGACCTAGGCGGACGCAATGGAGGGTCGCTGGTGGGGAGTGTAGGGAGACGTCCCTCACCCCGTCTGGAGGTTTCCGCCAAGGGCCTGAAGGGGCTGCTTGTGAGGGAAGCCGTCGGGAGCTTTCTGCCAAGGGCCTGAAGGGGCTGCTTGTGAGGGAAACCGTCGGGATTGTTTCTAGGGGCCCTCTGTTTCTCTGTTTTTTGTGTGCCATTTTGTGGAACATTGTGTACCCGGACTCAAGCTAATCCAAAGTTTTTAGAAAAACTGGCAGGGCTTATTGATTTATTAGATTCTGTTCTCTTTACCCATCAGTCCATATGGGATGACTGCCAGCAGCTTTTGCAGGTCCTGTTCACGATTAAGGAGAGGAAAAGAATCCTCAATGAACCCTAAAAACTAGTTCCAATTGCAGAAGGGAATCCCACCACCAACTAGGCACAGATAGATAACTCATTCCCCTTAACTCGGCCCGAGTGGGATTTTAATACGGCAGACAGTAAGGAGAGGCTCCGGATCTACCGCCAGACTCTAATGGGGGGTCTCCGAATGGCTACTAGAAAGCCAACCAATGTGGCCAAGGTGGGGAACACACAACAAAGAAAGGATGAGTCCCTGACAGCCTTTTTGGAATGAATCATGGAGGTGTTCTGTGCCTGTACCCCTATGGATCCAGAGGCTCTGGAAAGCAAGGCAGTTGCTATCATGGCCTTTGTAAATCAATCGGCCGCAGACATCAGAAGGAAATTACAGAAAATATACAGACTGGGAGAAAAAAAAGTCTGTAGGATTTGCTGGTAAGAGCCGAAAAGTATACAACAACTGGGAGCCTCCTGAGGATAGGCAGGCTCACACCATGGAGGCTGCCAGCAGCAAACAGACACGAGACCTTGTCAGAATACTACTAGCTACCATTGCCGACCATCCTGAGGAAGGAGACCGTCGTCTCTGGCAACTGGCTGATGACTCAAAAGGAGGTAAAGGAACCACCAGAGGTGGGGGGAAGCAGAGGCTGCAGAAAGATCAGTGTGCATGCTGCAAGGAGATAGGGTATTGGGCCCAAGAATATCCGAGGGGGGTCCCTGGGAAGAAAAGCAAGGCTAATCGAGTAAAAATCTTAGAGCTAGGTGAACTAAGTGATTAGGGGATTCGGGCTTCGGACCCTCTCCCCGAGCCCAGGGTCACTCTTAAAATGGAGGGGACCCCTGTTGACTTCCTTGTCGACATCGGAGCACAGTATTCAGTCCTCCACATCCCACGAGGAAAGTTAGCCTGCGAAAAGTCCTGGAGACTTTCAGACATGGGCAGGCCTCAGATCACCGATGGCAAGGGCCACCCCATCCAGGTCCGAATCATTAAACTGGAGGATGGACTTTAAGACCAGTAAAACTCTTTTCTCTACCCTCTGTGCTTCAGGCTGCCTTCAGGCTGCTTTAATCTGCCTTCAAGCCTCTAGGCCTCTGTGCCCGTTCTGTCCTCCCTTCCTCCTCTTCCCGTTTCTGCAACCGCCTAGGCTGGAGCCTAGGTCTCTGCCTCTTCAATGCCTCAGGTAGCATTCTGCTCCCCACGCCTACATTGTTGTAAGGAAACAAACAAACAAAGGCCTTTTTAAATGTCCTCACTGTTTCCACAAGAGAAAATTACGAATGGGATTTCAAAAGTACACTGGTATAAAGTTAAAGTTCTGCTTTTCTCTCCATTTAAAACAAAGGTTTCTTGGACTGTTCAGCTCCTGAGAAGATAATGTAAACAAAGATTTTTTCTCTTTCTAAGGGAAAACCAAAGTTTTGGGTTTCATCTTTCTTGGGTCTTTGATTGCTTGGTGAAAACTTCTCAATGTTAAAGGTAGGTTTTACTAGAAGCCATATGATTCTATACATTGGCCGTTGGGATCTTTTACTACCACCTCGGTCAAATGAATAGGAGTTTGATGGATCTGTCTCTAAAGATATCAGTATTAAATGTGAAACTTTTTTCTACTGAGGTTTAATGAAGGTCAAGCAAGCTCATGTTACCTTTGTTCCAATTTGTTAGCAAAAGGAAGCCTGAAAGTGATGGTTAACTTTGTCTGCCTTGTGGTTTGCCTGGGTAAATGTTGGGATAGCTTTCAGGGTTCTTGGTAACCTAAAGTGTTGAAAGTTTGGCTTGCGTGAGAACTTGAGACTAATTCATTGACCATATAATGATAAAAAGCTGAAACACTAATTACTGGATGTAGATTTGTGCTTTGGACCTGTTGCAAAAATCTAAGGATACTGGGAACTGTTGAAAAACATACGTTATGCTTAATGGATTCATAAGGTTGCTATCTAACAAATTCTGATATAACAGAGTTCACAATTGGTTACTACTTAGTTTTCACTGAAGACTAATGTTTCTAGCAGTTAAAGTTCTGGGGAGTGTAAGACTGAGGGAAATAAGGAAAACAACTCTGTATGAACGAAAGCAGTACATGTGAAAGAAGGATATAAGAAATAGAAATATGCTTTTGCTGAAGGTAAAAAGTAATATTGTTCTAAATGAGACTGGTTATTTGGAAATAAATGGCTTTGGACAAATCTAAATGCCAAAGACAAGTTGTAGAAGGTTCGTGAAGGAAAAATCTTTAAAAAGGGGTATTTTATGTGTGGTCAGGACGGACTATGGTTAAAGACATAGATTTTAAAACTACACAGGATTAGGATTAAAATTTCTCCTCCTTTGATCCAGAGGCTGGGTAAATGTTGGCAATATTCTTGATAGCCTCCCTTTTTCTGTGGCTGTTCTAAATGTTTTCTCACTGTTCCCCTAGATCGGGAAGATTGTCCTGGATTTGCCTTTGGCCTGCCTTCTGAGAACGTTAAACAGTCTTCTCAGAGGTGTCATTGGAAAATTTTGCCTTAGGGCATGAAAAATAGACCCACGCTATGGCAAGGGGTTTTTGGATCAAGCTTTAAGACCAGTTTGGTTTTGCAGGCCTTTAATGAGGCTTAATATGAGGCACCTTTAAATGGTTACATCTGCCCTTTATACCTAGAAAGATAGTTCCATCTTATTCGGCACAGCTGGCTACTTTACTAACAAATGGGGCAAACCTAGGAATTGCCTATAGCAAAGGTCAATTAGAACCCTAGAGGCCTGAGGCCTAATGATCTTTGGCAGATGGATGTTACTCATGTTCTATCTTTTGGTAATCTCTCCTACGTGCATGTGTGTGTGGATCTTTTCTCATGTTATTGCCTTGGCACATACAGGAGAGGTCTTTAAGGATGTGATCCAGCACGTTTGTCTATGCTTTTTCTACTTGGGAATTTCCAGGGCAATCAAAACGGACAATGCCCTGCTTATACACCAGCCGCCTTCAAAAGATATAATAGGATGCAGTGTTAACATGAGGGCGAGTGTATACTTGTGTATTTCCACAGGACATGGACTCCCTTCTGTGGATTTCTGATAGATTGGTACGGCCCTGTGTCCAGCCTCCCCAAGCCACTGCCACCTCCTCCGGTTCCTTAATGGATGACCCAAAGGGAGATGTAGAGACGCTTTTTTGGAACATCACTCCGACGCCTCCACGGCCCTCTACCTACGAGAGATGGAGGATAATACTCTCCAGGACCCTGAGTATGCTCTTTGTATAACAATCGGCCTTAAAGATGTGGAAGCAGTACTCACTCCAACCAGAGCGCTGCTATTCCTACTTGGGGACAAAATGGAGAATCTGACAGATAAGGCGACTGCTCTTGTTGAGAGTCAAGGGATTTCCTTGACCCTTGCTACGTTTTCTCTGTTTTAGCTTGTGTCCAGGCCTCATGTTCTTTTGTACTTTAGTCTTACATATTTTATTCCGATTGTGTTTTATCTAATTGCATTAGTACAAGTTATCTAGGAGATCAGTGATGCTCTCATGTGACCTAAAACAGGTTTGTTTTCCTTTGCAATTTTAGTAAGACTAAACATTCCTGAGAGAGAGTATAATACTGGGGGTCTGGATAATAATCTTTCTAACTTTGTTCACTTTTTGTTTCCATGATGATCAATATTGGAGTTTCCATTCTAATATTGTTATCTTTAGAATTTTAAGCGGCAGCATAACATCTATTTCAACAGAAAAAGGAGAAGATGTTAGAGACCAGAGATACTGGCCCTGGTAATACTACCTAAGGAAAAGACTCAGGCCCCTAAGGCAGTGCCCTAGACTGGGACCCTCATCGGTGGATGGGGGTGCCTGGAAGCAAATGCCAGGTTGTAATACAAGAACATAATGGCTGGTCTGACTCTGAAGGAGGGCCGGTTAGCCAATGACGGGTAAGACTCCTCACAGTGGGGGGCGACCTAAGACAGGCAACGGTCAGGAAAGAGTCACCAGGACACCTGGCTATAGGGTCAATGGGCCTCTATGTTGATTGGAGATTTATCCTAATCTGAAAAAGACGGGCCATAGAAAGATAAGAGTGGCTCCAGAGTGTCTTCCCCTATTAAACCAGTTTATGCTGCCATATATGAGAATCATGGAAATAAAATCTCTAAAGGGTTTCGAATGTATTTTGATGTATTTAGACTGATGCCAGACCCTCAGGAATGTGATTATTCCTGTGGGTTTCGAGTCAGGACTGTGGTAAGAAATTGAGGCTAGATAACTTCTTGTTAGCTTCACTATGATGATTGGAGCCAATTAACTCTGGCTAGCCTACCTCAGGATAGAGACTTGAAGGAATATTCCCAACAGCTGCCAAAACTCCTTTCGTTTCGGGAAACTTACCTGTTGTCTCTGGCCAACCCCGACACCTCCTTAGTACAAGCCAGGAGACTGAGTCTGCATCAAAAGGTCCTGCCGAGAGACCCTTGTGCCGTGCTGAAAGGGACCCTACATCGTGGTGCTGACAACCCTCACTGCTTTCAAAGTAGATGGCGTGGCAACCTGGGTCCATCACACTCACCTCTCCACTGTCTGAAAGGACTTTGTTACTCGATGGATCGTCAATCAAGACTAATGCAACTTGCTCAAGCTCAGGTTACGGCACATTCGACCCCCCTGATGTTGGTAACTCTGTTAGCCCGGCTTGTCTCTGCCGGTGTCTGTCAAGAATACTTACATCCCCCGAAACATTCTAACAGTCTCCCTAGTTCACTACCCTCGTCTTGTCCCTTACCAGACCCCTCGTCATCCTACTTCTGTTACTAATCCTCAGGCCCTGTATCATCAACAGGCTGATCCAGTTTGTCAGGGATCACGTGGAGGACATGTAATTGATGGTCCTCCGTGCTCAATGCAGATCCCTGGTAATAGAAGAGGGCAAGATAGAAATGCCGCTGGACGCATGACTGGGTCCATAAGTCACAAGACAAGGGGGGAATGTTAGGGCAACTCGGGATTCCAAAAGACTAGGACCAAACCAATTAGGATCCACCCCTCAATAGCCCATCCGGACCAATTCATCAGATTCCACTTCTCACCAGACCAGCTGGGACCAATCCTTAGAGCACCCGGATCCACCCAAATAGAGACACCTGTTTCCTGCCTTGAAAGCTAGAGACACCTGTTTCCCGCCTTGGAAGGGAACAGGACCCTGACCTCAGCCAATCGGCCAGGGCCATGACCATCACCCTTCCCACTACTCCTTTAAAACTCTTGCACCTTGGGAAACTCTCTCTCTCTCGACCCACTGCTGCGTCGGTGCGGTAGGAGATTGAGCTCGAGCTAGCTCGATTAAAGGCTCTTTGTTCTTGCATCGGACTCGGCTCCCTGGTGGTTCTTGGGGTCCCCGAATTCTGGGCATAACATATGGGGGCTCGTCCGGGATACCCCAAAACCCCCGAGGGACTCTCGACCCGAAGAGCCAGACTGACCATTGTCAATGTCTGTCTGTCGTCTGTCTCTTCTGTATGAGCTCATTTTCTGAAGGACCGTCAAAGGACCTAGGCGGACGCGCTGGAGGGTCGCTGGTGGGGAGTGTAGGGAGACGTCCCTCACCCCGTCTGGAGGTTTCCGCCAAGAGCCTGAAGGGGCTGCTTGCGAGGGAAGCCGTCGGGAGGTTTCCGCCAAGAGCCTGAAGGGGCTGCTTGCGAGGGAAGCCGTCGGGAGGTTTCCGCCAAGAGCCTGAAGGGGCTGCTTGCGAGGGAAGCCGTCGGGAGGTTTCCGCCAAGAGCCTGAAGGGGCTGCTTGCGAGGGAAGCCGCCGGGAGGTTTCCGCCAAGGGCCTGAAGGGCTGCTTGAGAGGGAAGCCGTCGGGAGGTTTCCGCCAAGGGCCTGAAGGGGCTGCTTGCGAGGGAAGCCGTCGGGAGGTTTCCGACAAGGGCCTGAAAGGACTGCTTGTGAGGGAAACCGTCGGGATGGTTCTTTGTACTTGCATCGGACTCGGCTTGCTGGTGGTTCTTGAGTCTCCGAGTTCTGGGCATAACAGTGGGTCCTCGCCCTCAAATGCCTGCTTCACGCAGGATGTCGATCCTAAAGTTCCCAGTGATGATGCACCCACTGGGAGCCCAGGCTGGCACGCTCCCTCCAGGTCAGGTCGGACACCACCGCAATGAGCCTGCCCCGTCCCTCGGATGTCCCACTAAGGCCGAGGTGGTGGAAGAGGCGAGGGAGAGTGGCATGGGGCCCTGATAGGCCGCTCCCCGCTCAGGGTCTCAACTATCAAGTGCAGGAGCTTTCAAGACCTCCATTTGACCATCTCACATCCTGTTCCACTCCTGAGTCGGGGAGCAGTGAGGGATCTGCCCAGTGCACGTGTGGGTGGCCCGCACGAGACACTTGTGCAGACACGTCCATTTACACGCTCTCACAGCACACATGCACACGCAACCCACCACACAGAAGACATTTGTGACATACCACACACATATACACCACAATCGCACAAGACACCCACTCTACAGGCACACACACCACAAGCACACAAACCACAGGCACACAGGGTTTCTGGACTCCTTTCTCCATCAAGACCTTTCTGTGCTATTTCATTGACCTGGAGCCGCCTCTCCACCCACCACTAATGGCCCACTCTTGCCTTTCTAGTCCCTGCTGGTGTCAGTCTCTAGACGACCTCCGTAACACCCCCACCAGGTCTGACCTGGGCCCGCGTCTACTCCTTTCCAAACTGCCGGGACTGGTCCTCCAGATTCAGGCCGAGGGAAGGGATACCACTCCCTTCTGGGCCCACTTGGTGGGGTCTGGGTCACCTCATAGCCCAAGCTCCGTTCCTGTCGTTCGTGTTCCATCATCCCTAAGGGTTCAGTCCCTGTTTTGGTGAGATGTGTTGGTGCCGCGCTGCTCCCACAAGGCCACCGTTACCTCCACGTCCCCACCACGAGCATGGAAGACTCGAGGGAGCTCTGCGCGGTGGTTGCCTCTCTGGCCCGGTGTGGCTGTGGACACCGCAGACCCTGCCGCCTGCTAGGGCCGTCGGTAGGATGGATGCCGCCCCCCGCCCCAACCGGGTGCCCCCACAGCCAACTGGCAGGCAGGGTGGGCAAAGAGCCTAAGGGTGCTGCAGGCCACTTATGTGGCCCTCAGCTTTGACCGAAACACCTCCCAAGGTGGCCTTTCATTGAACCCGCGGTGGGTCATGGCCGTCAACTTCCTGCTTCACGCTGGATGACGATCCTAAAGTTCCCCGTGATGATACACCAACTGGGAGCCCAGGCTGCCACGCTCCATCCAGGTCAGGCCGGACACCAACGCCCTGAGCTTGCCCTTCCCTCGGAGATCCCACCAAGGCCGAGGTGGAGGAAGAGGCAGGGGTGTGGGGCATGTGGCAATGTTGGGCCTCTCCCAGATCAGGGTCTCAACTATCAAGTGCAGTAGCTTTCCATTGGCCCCCATTTGGCCATATCACATCCTATTCCCATCCTGAGTCGGGGGGGAAGTGAGGGATCTGTTGCCCCAAAAACGACATGCCCAGGGCACGTGTGGTTAGACCTCACGAGTCATCTGTGTGGATACATACATCCACCCGCTCACACACCACACATGCACACACAACCCACCACACAGAACCCATTTGTGACATACCACACACACATACACCACACACTCACAACACACCCACACCATAGCACACACACCACAAGCACACACACCACAGGCACACAGGGTTTTTGGACTCCTTTCTCCTTCATGATGTTTCTGTGCTATTTCGTTGATCTGGAGCCGCCTCTCCACAAATCGCTAATGGCCCTGTCTTGCCTTCAAGACCCTGCTGGTGTCAGTCTCTAGACTACCTCCCTAACACCCCCACCAGATCCGAGCTGGGCCCGTGTCTACTCCTTCCTAAACTGCTGGGACTGGTCCTCAAGATTCAGGCAGAGGGAAGGGAGCCCCATGGTCTCCTTCCTGGTCCTACTTGGTGGGTGCTGCGTCCCCTCTCAGCCCCAACTAGGTTCCTGACGTTCGTTTTCCGTCATCCCTAAGGGTTCAGTCCCTGTTTTGGTGAGATATGTAGATGGCGCGCTACTCCCACAAGGCCAACGTCACCTCCACGTCACCACCAGGACTATGGCCGACCCGAGGGAGTTCTGGGCGGAGGCTGCCGCACTGGCCCGGTGTATCTGTGGACACCGCAGACCCTGCCACCTGCCGGGGCCGTCAGTATGATGGAAGCCGCCACGCCACACGATGCCAAGCTCCCAGGAACAGGGCGCCCTGGGCGCACCTCCCTGTTCCTATCACAGCCTGGCAAACGTGACCTTCTGAATCCCGACACCTGTCATGACAGTGCCCCGAATCTGTGTTCTGTTCTGTGTCCTTCTTGGGATGCGCAGAGCTCGCTTCCTAGTTCTCAGGTCACAGGCCAAGAAGGAGACACGTACCCCACGGAGACAGAAACCGCTCCACTACATTCCTGGTCACAATCCAGGAAGGAAAGAAAGCCGCAGGCTTGGGCCTAACTGAGGAGCAAAAAAGCGTTGCTATGGCAGCAATGCATTCCAGCCTGCCTCATAAAGCCGGGGCCGCCCCCCGGCCCACCCAGGGTCCCGCGCTGCCAACTGTCAGGCAGGGTGGGAAAAGAGCCTAAGGGTGCTGCAGGCCACCTACATGGCCCTCAGCTTTGAATGAAACAGCTCCCAAGGTGGCCTTTCAGTGAACTCGCAGTGGGTCCTGGCCCTCAACTTCCGGCTTCACGCAGGATGTCGATCGCAAGGTTCCCCGTGATGATGCACCCACTGGGAGCCCAGCCTGGCAAGCTCCCTCCAGGTCAGGTCGGACACCACTGCCCTGAGCCTGTCCCCTCCCTTTGAGGTCCCACCAAGGCCGAGGTGGAGGAGGAGGCAGGGTGAGGGGCATGTGGCCCTGATGGGCCTCTCCCCGCTCAGGATCTCAACTATCAAGTGCAGTAGCTTTCCAAGGCCTCCAATTGGACATCTGATTTCCTGTTCCCCTCCTGAGTCGGGGGGCAGTGAGGGATCTGCTGCCCCCGAATCCATGTGCCCAGGGTACGTGAGGGGACAGGATCCGGCACGAGAAACTTGTGCGGACACGTCCATCCAGACCCTCACACACCACACATTCACAACCAACCCACCGCACAGAACACATTTGTGACATACCACACACATACTCCACACACGCACAACACACCCACACCACAGTCACTCAGGGTTTCTGGACTCCTTTATCCTTCATGACCTTTCTGTGCTCTATCCTTGCCCTGAGCCTCCTCTCCACCCCCGCTAATGGCCCTCTCTTGCCTTTCAAGCCCCTTCTGGTGTCAGTCCCTAGACGACCTCTCTAAACCCCCAACAGATCCGAGCTGGGCCTGCGTCTACTGCTTCCCAAACTGCCGGGACTGGTCCTACAGTTTCAGGCCGAGTGAAGGGAGACCACTTCCTTCTGGGCCCACTTGGTGGGGCCTGGGTTCCCTCTCAGCCCAAGCTCGGTTACTGACGTTCGAGTTCCGTCATTCCTAAGGGTTCAATCCCTGTTTTGGTGACATGTGTTGGTGCCGTGCTGCTCCCACAAGGACACCGTCACCTCCACGTCCCCACCACGAGCATGGAAGACTCGAGGGAGCTCTGCGTGGAGGTTGCCGCACTGGCACGGTGTGGCTGTGGACACCGCAGACCCTGCCGCCTGCCTGGGTCGTCGGAAGGATGGACGTAGCCACGCTAACAACACGCCAAGCTCCCTGGAACATGGCGCCCTGTGCGCACCTGCATGTTCCTATCACAGCCTGGCAAACGTGACGTTCTGAACCCCGACACAAGTCCTGAGAGCGCCCGAATCACTGTTTTGTTCTGTGTCCTGTTGGGATGCGCAGAGTTTATGCTTCTGAGCTCTCCAGTCACAGGGGAAGCAGGAGACACCTATCTCCAAGGTGAACAGATACCACTCAACTACCTTCCTGGTCACACTCCAGGCGGAATAGAAAGCCGCAGGCTTGGGCCTAACGGAGGAGCAACAAAACAGTAGCTATGGCAGCAATGGAGTCCAGCGCGCATCATAAAGCCGGGCCCCCCTCCTCCACCCGGGGGCCCCTGCAGCCAACTGGCGGGCAAGGTAGGCAAAGAGCTTAGGGGTGCTGCAGGCAACCTACGTGGCCCTCAGCTTTGACCGCAACACCTCCCAAGGTGGCCTTTCATTGAACCCTCGGTGGGTCCTGGCCCTCAACTTCCTGCTTCAGGCAGGATGTGAATCCAAAAGTTCCCCGTGATGATACAACCCCTGGGATCCCAGGCTCGCACACTCCCTCCAGGTCAGGTCAGACACCACCGCCCTAGCCTGTCCCCTCCCTCGGAGGTCCAACCAAGGCCGAGGTGGAGGAAGAGGCGGGGGTGAGGGGCATGTGGCCCTGAGGGAACTCTCCCGGCTTAGGGTCTCAACTATCAACTGCAGAAGATTTCCAAGGCCGCCATTTGGCCATCTCACATCCTATTCCCCTCCTGAGTCCGGGGGCAGTGAGGAATCTGCTGCCTCAAAAACCATGTGCCCAGGGCATGTGTGGGTGGCCAGCACGAGACACCTGTGCGGACACGTCTTTCCACACGCTCACACACCACACATGCACACGCAACCCACCACACAGAACACATTTGTGACATACCACACACATATGCCACACACGTGCAACACACCCACACCACAGGCACACAGGGTTTCTGGACTCCTTTCTCCTTCATGACATTTCTGTGGTATTTCCTTGCCCTGATCCGCCTCTCCACCCCCCGATAATGGCCCTCCCTTGCCTTTCAAGCCCCTGCTGGTGAAAGTCCCTAGACGACCTCCCTAACACCCCCTCCAGATCCGAGCTGGGTCCGCATCTACTCCTTCCCAAACTGACGGGACTGGTCCTCCAGACTCTGGCTGATGGATGGGAGCCACATGGTCTCCCTTCTGGGCCCAGTTGTTGGGACCTGGGTCCCCTCTCAGCCCAAGCTCGGTTCCTGACGTTCGTGTTCCGTCATCCCTAAGGGTTCAGTCCCTGTTTTGGTGACATGTGTTGGTGCCGTGCTGCTCCCACAAGGCCACCGTCACCTCCACATCCCCACCACAAGAATGGCCGACTCGAGGGAGCTCTGGGCGGAGGCTGCCGCACTGGCCCGGCGTGGCTGTGGATACTGCAGTCACTGCCGCCTCCCGGGGCCTTCGGAAGGATGGACGTCGCCACGCCACACCACGGCAAGCTCCCTGGAACAGGGCGCCTGGGCACACCTGCTTGTTCCTATCACAGCCTCGCATACTGGACCTTCTGAACCCCGACACCGGTTCAGACAGCGCCCCGAATCTCTGTTTTGTTCTGTGTCCTGCTTGGGATGTGCAGAGGTTACGATTCCGAGCTCTCCGGTCACAGGAGAAACTGGAGACACCTACCTCCACAGGAGATAGAAACCGCTCCACTACCTTCATGGTCACACACCAGGGAGGATAGAAAGCCGCATGCTCGGACCTATCTGAGGAGCAACAAAACGTTGCTATGGCAGCAATGGAGTTTAGCCTGCCTCATAATTCCGGGCTGCACCCCGCCCCACACGGGGGCCCCCGCAGCCAACTGGCAGGCAGGGTATGCAAAGAGCCTAAGGGTGGTGCAGGCCACCTATGTGGCCCTCAGCTTTGACTGAAACACCTCCCAAGGTGGCCTATCAGTTAACCCGCGGTGGGTCCTGGCCCTCAACTTCCTGCTTCACGCAGGATGTCGATCCCAAAGTTTCCCGTGAGGATGCACCCACTGGGAGCCCCGGTTGGCACGCTCCCTTCAGGTCACGTCGGACACCACCGCCCTGTCCTGCCCCCTCCCTCGGAGATACCACCAAGGCGGAGGTGGAGGAAGAGGCGGGGGTGAGGTACATGTGGCCCTGAGGGGCCTCTCCCCGCTCAGGGTCTCAACTATCAAGTGCAAGAATTTTCCAAGGCCCCCATTTGGCCATCTCACATCCTGTTCCCCTCCTGAGTCGGGGGGCAGTGAGGGATCTGCTGCCCCCGAAAACACGTTCCCTGGGCAAGTGTGGTTGGCCCGCACGAGACACCTGTGCGGACACGTCCATCCAAACGCACACACACCACACATTCACACGCAACCCACCGCACAGAAAACATTTGTGACATACCACACACACATATGCCACACACGCCCAACACACCCACACCACAGTCACACAGGTTTTCTGGACTCCTTTCTCCTTCATGACCTTTTTGTGCTATTTTCTTGACCTGGAGCCGCTTCTCCACCCCCCGCTAATGGCCCTCTCTTGCCTTTCAAGCCCCCGCTGGTGTCAGTCTCTAGACCACCTCCCTAACACCCCCACCTAATCCGAGCTGGGCCCGTGTCTACTCTTCTCAAACTGTCGGGACTAGTTCTCCGACTCAGGCCGAGGGAAGGGAGCCCCATGGACTCCCTCCTGGGCCCACTTGGTGGGGCCTGGGTCCCCTCTCAGCCCAAGCTCGGTTCCTGACGTTTGTGTTCCGTCATCCCTAAGGGTTCAGTCCCTGTTTTGGTGACATGTGTTGGCGCTTCGCTGCTCCCCCAAGGCCACCGAAACCTTCACGTCCCCACCACGAGCATGGCCGACACGAGGGAGCTCTGCGTGGAGGTTGCCACACTGGCCCGTTGTGGCTGTGGACACCGCCGACCCTTTCGCCTGCCGGCTCCGTCGGTAGGATGGACGTAGCCACGCCACACCAAGCCAAGCTCCCTGGAACAGGGCACCCTGGGAGCACCTGCTTGTTCCTATCACAACCTGGCACTGTGACCTTCTGAACCCCGACAAGGGTCCTGAGAGTGCCCTGAAACACTGTTTTGTTCTGTGTCCTGCTTGGGATGCACAGAGTTTATGCTTACGAGTTCTCCAGTCACAGGTGAAGCAGGAGACACCTACCTCCACGGGAATCAGATACCGCTCCACTACCTTCCTGCTCACACTCCAGGCAGGATAGAATGTCGCAGGCTTGGGCCTAACTGAGGAGCAACAAAACGTTGCTATGGCAGCAATGGAGTCCAGCCTGCCTCATAAATCCCGGGATGTCCCCCGCCCTACCCGCGGGCCCCCGCAGCCACCTGGCATGCATGGTGGGTAAAGAGCCTAAGGGTGCTGCAGGCCACCTACATGGCCCTCAGCTTTGACCACAATACCTACCAAGGTGTACTTTCAGTGAACCCGCAGAGGGTCCTGGCCCTCACTTCCCGTTTCATGCAAGAAGTCGATCCCAACGTTCCCCGTGATGATGCACCCACTGGGATCCCAGGCTGGCACGCTACCTCCAGGTCAGGACGGACACCACCGCCCTAGCCTGCCCCCTCCCTCGGAGGTACCACCAAGGTCGAGGTGGAGGAAGAGGCGGGTGAGAGGGTCATGTGGCCCTTAGAGGCCTATCCCCGCTCAGGATCTCATCTTTCAAGTGCAGGAGCTTTCCAAGGCCTCCATCTGGCCATCTCACATCCTGTTCCCCTCCTGAGTGGGGGGGGGCAGTGAGGGATATGCTGTCCCCGAATCCATGTGCCCAGGGCACGTGAGGGGGCTGGGGTCGGCACGAGACACCTTTGGGGTCACGGTCATCCAGATGCTCTCACACCACACATGCACACGCAACCCACCGCACAGAACACATTTGTGACATACCACACACACATACGCCACATACGCCCAACACATCCACACCACAGTCACACAGGGTTTCTGGACTCCTTTATCCATCATGATCTTTCTGTGCTATTTTCTTGCCCTGAGCCGTCTCTCAACACCTGCTAATGGTCCTCTATTGCCTTTCAAGCCCCTTCTGGTGTCAGTCCCTAGACGACCTCCCTAACATTCCCACCAGGTCCGCGCTGGGCCCGCATGTACTCCTTCCCAAACTGTCGGGACTGGTCCTCCAGACTCTGGCCGAGGAAACGGAGTCACATGGTGTCCCTCCAGGGCCCCCTTGGTGGGACCTGGATTCCCTTTCAGCTCAAGCTCGGTTCCTGACGTTCGTGTTCCGTCATCCCTAAGGGTTCAGTCCCTGTTTTGGTGAGATGTGTTGGTCCCACGCTGCTCCCACAAGGCCAAGGTCACCTCCACGTCCCCACCACGAGCATGGCCGACACGAGGGAGCTCTGCGCGGAGGCTGCTGCACTGGCCCGGGGTCGCTGTGGACACCGCAGACCCTGCCGCCTGCGCGGGCCATCGAAATGATGGAAGCCGCAACGCCACACAACGCCAAGCTCCCTGGAACAGGGCGTCCTGGGTGCACCTCCCTGTTCCTATCACAGCCTGGCAAACGTGACCTTCTGAACCCGGAAACGGGACCTGACAGTGCAATGAATCTCTGTTTTGTTCTGTGTCCTGCTTGGGATGTGCAGAGTTTACGCTTTCGAGCTCTCCGGTCACAGGAGAAGAAGGAGACACGCACCGCACGGGAGACAGAAACGGCTCCACTACATTCCTAGTCACACTCCAGGCAGGATAGAAAGCCGCAGGCTTGGGCCTAACTGAGGAGCAACAAAACGTTGCTATGGCAGCAATGGAGTCCAGCCTGCCTCATAATGCCGGGGCCGCCCCCCGCCCCACCCGGGGGCCCCCGCAGCCAAATGGTAGGCAGGGTGGGCAAAAAGCCTAACGGTGCTACAGGCCACTTACGTGGCCCTCAGCTTTGACCGAAACACCTCCCAAGGTGGCCTATCATTGAACCCGCGGTGGGTCCTGGCCCTCAACTTCCTACTTCACTCAGGATGACGATCCTAAAGTTCCCCGTGATGATGCACCCACTGGGAGCCCAGGCTGGCACGCTCCATCCAGGTCAGGTCGGACACCAACGCCCTGAGCCTGCCCAGAGCCTCGGAGATCCCACCAAGGCCGAGGTGGAAGAAGAGGCAGGTGTGAGGTACTTGTGGCCCTGAGAGGCCTATCCCTGCTCAAGATCTCATCTATCAAGAGCAGGAGCTTTCCAAGGCCTCCATCTGGCCATCTCACAACCTCTTCCCCTCCTGAGTCGGGTGGCAGTGAGGGATCTGCTGTCCCGATTCGATGTGCTCAGGGCACGTGAGGTGGCCGGGGGTCGGCACGAGACACTTGTGCAGACACGTCCATCCACACGCTCACACACCACACATGCACACGCAACCCACCTTACAGAACACATTTGTGACATACCACACATTCATGCGCCACACACGCCCAACACACCCACACCACAGTACACACAGGGTTTCTGGACTCCTTTATCCTTCATGACCTTTCTGTGCTTTTTCCTTGCCCTGAGCCGCCTCTCCATCGCCTCTAATGGCCCTCTCTTGCCTTTCAAGCCCATTCTGGTGTCAGTCCCTAGACGACCTCCGTAACACTCCCACCATATCCGAGCTGGGCCCGCATCTACTCCTTCCCAAACTGTCGGGACTGGTCCTCTAGACTCAGGCCGAGGGAAGGGAGACCCATGGTCCTCCTCCTGGGCCCACTTGGTGGGGCCTGGGTCCCCTCTCAGCCCAAGCTCGGTTCCTGACGTTCGTGTTCCGTCATCCCTAAGGGTTCAGTCCCTGTTTTGGTGAGATGTGTTTGTCCCGCGCTGCTCCCACAAGGCCAACGTCACCTCCACGTCTCCAACACAATCATGTCCAACTGAGGGAGCTCAGCGCGGAGGCTGCCGCACTGGCCCGGTGTGGCTGTGGACACCGCAGTCCCTGCCGCCTGCCAGGGCCATCGGAATGATGGATGCCGCCACGCCACACGACGCCAAGCTTCCTGGAACAGGGCGCCCTGGGCGCACCTGCTTGTTCCTATCACAGCCTGGCAAACGTCACCTTCTGAACCTCGACACCAGTCCTGACAGTGCCCCGAATCTCTGTTTTGATCTGTGTCCTCCTTGGGATGCGCAGAGGTTACGTTTCCGAGTTCTCCGGTCACAGGAGAAGAAGGAGACATGTACCGAACGGGAGACAGATACCGCTCCACTACATTCCTGGTCACACTCCCGGCAGGATAGAAAGCAGTAGGCTTGGGCCTAACTGAGGAGCAACAAAACGTTGCTATGGCAGCAATGGAGTCCAGCCTGCCTCATAATGCCGGGGCCGCCCCCAGCCCCACCCGGGGGTGCACGAAGCCAACTGACGGGCAGGGTGGGCAAAGAGCCTAAGGGTGCTGCAGGCCACTTACGTAGCCCTCAGCTTCGACCGAAACACCTCCTAATGTGTCCTTCATTGAATCCGCGGTGGTTCCTGACACTCAACTTCCTGCTTCACGCAGGATGACTATCCTAAATTTCCCCGTGATGATGCACACACTGGGAGACCAGGCTGGCACGCGCCATCCAGGTCAGGTCGGACACCAACGCCCTGAACCTCCCCCCTCCCTCAGAGATCCCACCAAGGCCGAGGTGGTGGAAGAGGCGGGGGTGAGGGGCATGTGGCCCTGAGAGGCCTCTCCCCGCTCAGGGTCTCAACTATCAAGTGCAGGAACTTTCCAAGGCCCCCATTTGGCCATCTCACATCCTATTTCCCTCCTGAGTCCGGGAGCAGTGAGGGATCAGCTGCCCCAAAAACCACGTGCCCAGCGCACGTTTGGGTGGCCCGCACGAGACACCTGTGCGGACACGTCCATCCACACGCTCACACACCACACATGCACACGCAACCCACCACACAGAACACATTTCTGACATACCACACACATACACCTCACACGCGCAACACACCCACACCACAGGCTAACACACCAGAAGCGCACACACCACAGGCACACAGGTTTTCCAGAATCCTTTCTCCTTCATAACCTTTCTGTGCTATTCGTTGGCCTGGAGCCGCCTCTCCACGCACCACTAATGCACTCTCTTGCCTTTCAAGACCCTGCTGGTGTCAGTCTCTAGACGACCTCCCTAACACCCCCACCAGATCCGAGTTGGGCCCACATCTACTGCCGGGACAGGTCCTCCAGACTCGGGCCAAGGGAAGGGAGCCCCGTGGTCTCCCTCCTGGGCCCACTTGGTGGGGCCTGGGTCCCCTCTCAGCCCAAGCTCGGTTCCTGACGTTCATCCCTAAGGGATCAGTCCCTGTTTTTGTGAGATGTGTTGGTCCCGCGCTGCTCCCACAAGGCCAACGTCACATCCACGTCCCCACAACGAGCATATCTAACTCAAGGGAGCTCTGCGCGGAGGCTGCCGCACTGGCCCGGTGTATCTGTGGACACCGCAGACCCTGCCGCCTGGCGGGGCCGTCGGAATGATGGAGGCCGCCACGCCACACGAAGCCATGCTCCTTGAAACAGGACGCCCTGGCCGCACCTCCCTGTTCCTAACACAGCCTGGCAAACGTGACCATCTGATCCCTGACACTGGTCCTGACAGTGCCCCGAATCTCTGTTTTGATCTGTGTCCTCCTTGGGATGCGCAGAGTTTACACTTCCGAGTTCTCCGGTCACAGGAGAAGAAGGAGACACGTACCGAACGGGAGACAGATACCGCTCCACTACATTCCTGGTCACACTCCCGGCAGGATAGAAAGCAGCAGGCTTGGGCCTAACTGAGGAGCAACAAAACGTTGCTATGGCAGCAATGGAGTCCAGCCTGCCTCATAATTCCGGGGCCGCCCCCAGCCCCACCCGGGGGTGCACGAAGCCAACTGGCGGGCAGGGTGGGCAAAGAGCCTAAGGGTGCTGCAGGCCACTTACGTGGCCCTCAGCTTTGACTGAAACACCTCCCAAGGTGGCCTTTCATTGAACCCGCGGTGGGTCCTGGCCCTCAACTTCCTGCTTCACGCAGGATGACGATACTAAAGTACCCCGTGGTGATGCCCCCACTGGGAGCCCAGGCTGGCACGCTCCCTCCAGTTCAGGTCGGACACAAACGCCCTGAGTCTGCTCCCTCCCTCGGATATCCCACCAAGGCCGAGGTGGAGGAAGAGGCGGGGGTGAGGGGCATTTGGCTATGTGGGTCCTCTCCGCGCTCAGGGTCTCATCTATCAAGTGCAGAAAGTTTCCAAGGCCCCCATTTGGCCATCTCACATCCTGTTCCACTCCTGAGTCCGGGAACAATGAGGGATCTGCTGCCCCAAAAACGACGTGCCCAGGGCACGGGTGGGTGACCCGCACGAGACATTTGTGCGGACACGTCCATCCACACGCTCACACACCACAAATGCACACGCAAGCCACCACACAGTACACATTTGTGACATACCACACACACATACACCACACACTCGCAACACAACCACACCACAGGCACACACACCACAAGCACACACACCACAGGCACACAGGGTTTCTCGACTCCTTTCCCCTTCATGACCTTTCTGTGCTATTTCGTTGGCCAGGAGCCACCTCTCCACCCACCGCTAATGGCCCTCTCTTCCCTTTCAAGACCCTGCTGGTGTCAGTCTCTAGACGACCTCCCTCACACCCCAACAAATCCAAGGGGGCCGCGTCTGCTCCTTCGAACTGCCGGGACTGATCCTCCAGACTCAGGCCGAGGGAAGGGAGACCAGTCCCTTCTGGTCCCACTTGGTGGGGCCTGGGTCCCCTCTGAGCCCAAGTTCGGTTCCTGGTGTTCGAGTTTCCTCAACCCTAAGGGTTCAGTCCTTGTTTTGGTGAGATGTGTTGGTCCCGCGCTGTTTCCACAAGGCCAACGTCACCTCCACGTCACCACAACGAGCATGAGCAACTCGAGGGAGCTCTGCGCACAGGCTGCCGCCTTGGCCCGGTGTGGCTGCGGACACCGCAGACCCTGCCGCCTGCCGGGGCCGTCAGAAAGATGGAGGCCGCCACAACACACGACGCCAAGGTCCCTGGAACAGGGCGCCCTGGGCGCACCAGCCTGTTCCTATCACAGCCTGGCAATCGTGACCTTCTGAACCACGACACCGGTCCTGACAGTGCCCCAAATCTCTGTTTGGTTGTGTGTCCTGCTTGGGATACGCAGAGGTTACGCTTCCGAGTTCTCCGGTCACAGGAGAAGAAGGAGACGCCTACCACCACGGGAGAGAGAAACCGCTCCACTAACTTCCTGGTGCCACTCCAGACAGGATAGAAAGCCGCACACTCGGGCCTAACTGAGGAGCAACAAAACCCATTGCTATGGCAGCAATGGAGTTCAGCCTGCCTAATAAAGCCGGGTCCGCCCCCCCTTCACCCGGGGGCCGCTGCAGCCAACTGGCGGGCAAGGTGTGCAAAGAGCCTAGGGGTGCTGCAGGCAACCTACGTGGCCCTCAGCTTTTACCGAAACACCTCCCAAGGTGGCCTTTCATTGAACCCGCGGTGGGTCCTGGCCCTCAACTTCCTGCTTCATGCAGGATGTTGATCCCAAAGTTGCCCGTGATGATACACCCGTGGGAGCCCAGGCTGACACATTCCCTCCAGGTCAGGTCAGACACCACCGCCCTAGCCTGCCCCCTCCCTCGGAGGTCCAACCAAGGCTGAGGTGGAGGAAGAGGCGGGGGTGAGGGGTATGTGGCCCTGAGAGGACTCTCCCGGCTCAGGGTCTCAACTATCAAGTGCATGAGATTTCCAAGGCCCCTATTTGGCCATCATCATCCTGATCCCCTTCTGAGTCGGGGTGCAGTGAGGGATCTGCTGCCTCCGAAACCACATTACCAGGGCACGTGTGGGTGGCCCGCACGAGACACCTGTGCGGACACGTCCATCCATATGCTCACACACCACACATGCACACGCAACCCACCACACAGAACACATTTGTGAGATACCACACACACATACACCACACACGCGTAACACACCCACACCACAGGCTCACACACCAGAAGCACACACACCACAGGCACACAGGGTTTCTGGACTCCTTTATACTTCATGACCATTCTGTGCTATTTCCTTGCCCTGAGCCGCCTCTCCTCCCCCGCTAATGGCCCTCTCTTGCTTTCAAGCCCCTTCTGGTGACAGTCCCTAGAGGACTTCCCTAACATCCCCACGAGATCCGGGCTGGGTCCGCATCTACTCCTTCCCAAACTGTCGGGACTGGTCCTCCAGAATCATACCGAGGTAAGGGAGCCCCATGGTCTCACTCCTGGGTCCAATTGGTGGGGCCTGGGTCCCCTCTCAGACTAAGCTCGGTTCCTGAGTTCGTGTTCAGTCATCCCTAAGGGTTCAGTCCCTGTTTTGGTGAGATGTGTTGATCCCGCACTGCTCCCACAAGGCCAACGTCACCTCCACGTCCCCACCACGAGCATGGCCGACTCGAGGGAGCTCTGAGCAGAGGCTGCCGCACTGGCCAGGTGTGGCTGTGGAGACCACAGACCCTGCCGCCTGCCGGGGCCGTCGGTATGATGGAAGCCGCCACGCCACACGACGACAAGTTCCCTGGAACAGGGCGCCCTGGGCGCACCTCCCTGTTCCTCTCTCAGCCTGGCAAAGGTGAACTTCTGAACCCCGACACCGATCCTGATAGCGCCCCAAATAACTGTTTTTCTCTGTGTCCTGCTTGGGTAGCGCAGAGGTTACGCTTCCAAACTCTCCGGTCACAGGAGAAGCACGAGACACCTAACTACACGGGAGACAAAAACCGCTCCACTACCTTCCTGGTCACACTCCAGGCAGGATAGAAAGCCTCATGCTCGGCCATAACAGAGGAGCAACAAAACCCGTTGCTATGGCAGCAATGGAGTTCAGCTTGCCTCAAAAAGCCGGGGCCGCCCCCATCCACCCGGAGGCCCCCGCAGCCAACTGGCGGGCAGGTTGGGCAAAGAGCCTATGGGAGCTGCAGGCCACTTACGTGGCCCTCAGCTTTGACCGCAACACCTCGCAGGTGGCCTTTCATTGAACCCGCAGTGGTGTTACGGCAACACGGGATTCCAAAAGACTAGGACCAAATCAATTAAGATCCACCCCACAATAGACCAGCCCGGACCAATTAATCAGATTCCACTTCTCACCAGACTTGCTGGGACCAATTCTTAGAGAACCCGTATCCACCCAAATAGAGACACTTGTTTCCTGACTTGAAAGCTAGAGACACCTGTTTCCCGCCTTGGAAGGGAACAGGACCCTGACCTCAGCAAATCGGCTAGGGCTACGACCATCACCCTTCCCACTACGCCTTTAAAACTCTTGCACCTTGGGAAACTCTCTCTCTCTCTCGACCCACTGCTGCGTCGGTGCGGTAGGAGATTGAGCTCGAGCTAGCTCGATTAAAGGCTCTTTGTTCTTGCATTGGACTCGGCTCCCTGGTGGTTCTTGGGGTCCCCGAATTCTGAGCATAACATATCGGGGCTCGTCCGGGATACCCCAAAACCCCCGCGGGACTCCCGACCCAGAAGAGCCGCACTGAACATGGTCAATGTCTGTCTGTTGTCTGTCTCTTCTGTGTGAGCTCATTTTCTGAAGGACAGGCAAAGGACCTAGGCGGACGCGCTGTAGAGTCGCTGGTGGGGAGTGTAGGGAGACGTCCCTCACCCCGTCTGGAGGTTTCCGACAAGAGCCTGAAGGGGCTACTTGCGAGGGAAGCCGTCGGGAGGTTTCCGCCAAGGGCCTGAAGGGGCTGCTTGTGAGGGAAGCCGTCGGGAGGTTTCCGCCAAGGGCCTGAAGGTGCTGCTTGTGAGGGAAACCGTCGGGATGGTTTCTAGGGGCCCTCTGTTTGTCTGTTTTTGTGTGTGTCATTTTGTGGAGCATTGTGTGGCGGACTCTAGCTAATCCAAAGTTTTTAGAAAAACTGGCAGGGCTTATTGATTTATTAGATTCTGTTCTCTTTACTCATCAGCCCATATGGGATGACTGCCAGCAGGTTTTACAGGTCCTGTTCACGATTAAGGAGAGGAAAAGAATCCTCAATGAGGCCTAAAAACTAGTTCCAGGTGCAGACGGGAATCCCACCACCAACTAGGCACAGATAGATAACTCATTCCCCTTAAATCGGCCCGAGAGGGATTTTAATACGGCAGACAGTAAGGAGAGGCTCCGGGTCTACCGCCAGACTCTAATGGGGGGTCTCCGAATGGCTACTAGAAAGCCAACCAATCTGGCCAAGGTGGGGAACATACAACAAAGAAAGGATGAGTCCCTGACAGCCTTTTTGGAATGAATCATGGAGGTGTTCTGTGCCTTTACCCCTATGGATCCAGAGGCTCTGGAAAGCAAGGCAGTTGCTATCATGGCCTTTGTAAATCAATCGGCCGCAGACATCAGAAGGAAATGACAAAAAATATACAGACTGGGAGAAAAAAAAGTCTGTAGGATTTGCTGGTAAGAGCCGAAAAGTATACAACAACTGGGAGCCTCCTGAGGATAGGCAGGCTCACACCATGGAGGCTGCCAGCAGCAAACAGACACGAGACCTGGTCAGAATACTACTAGCTACCATTGCCGACCATCCTGAGGAAGGAGACCGTCGTCTCTGGCAACTGGCTGATGACTCAAAAGGAGGTAAAGGAACCACCAGAGGTAGGGGGAATCAGTGGCTGCAGAAAGGTCACTGTGCATGCTGCAAGTAGATAGGGCATTGGGCCCAAGAATGTCCGAGGGGTGTCGCTGGGAAGAAAAGCAAGGCTAATCGAGTAAAAATCTTAGAGCTAGGTGAACCAAGTGATTAGGGGAGTCGGGGTTCGGACCCTCTCCCCGAGCCCAGGGTAACTCTTAAAGTGGAGGGGACCCCTGTTGACATCCTTGTCGACATCGGAGCACAGTATTCAGTCCTCCACATCCCACGAGGAAAGTTAGCCAGCGAAAAGTCCTGGAGACTTTCAGACGAGGGGGGCCTCAGGTCACCGATGGCAAGGGCCACCCCATCCAGGTCCGAATCATTAAACTGGAGGATGGAATTTAGGACCACGTAAAACTCTTTTCTCCACCCTGTGTGCTTCAGGCTGCCTTCAGGCTGCTTTGATCTGCCTTCAAGCCTCTAGGCCTCTGTGCCCTTTCTGTCCTCCCTTCCTCCTTTTCCCGTTTCTGCAACCGCCTTGGGTGGAGCCTAGGTCTCTGCCTCTTCAATGCCTCAGGTAGCATTCTGCTCCCCACCCATACATTGTTGTAAGGAAACAAACAAACAAACGCCTTTTTAAATGTCCTCACGTTTCCACAAGAGAAAATTATGAATGGGATTTCAAAAGTACACTGGTATAAAGTTAAAGTTCTGCTTTTCTCTCCATTTATTTTTTTTTTATTTTTTTTGTTATAATAGTTTATTTTCAAATTGGTTTACATATAACACCCAGTGTTCATCCCAACATGTGCCCTTTTTAATGCCCATCACCCCCTCTCCCCCCTCCCTCATCCCCCTTACCCTCAGTTTTTTCTTAGTCTTTGAGAGTCTCTTATGTTTTATCTCCCTCCCTCTCTGTGTCTTTTTTTTCTTTCCCCTCTTCCCCTCCCCCTGGTTTTTGCTTAGTTTCACAAAGTCCACCTATTCGTGGAAACATATGGTATCTGTCTTTTTCTGACTGACTTATTTCACTTAACATAATACCCTCCAGTTCCATCCATGTTGCTACACATGGCCAGATTTCATTTTTTCTCATTGCCACGTAGTAGTCCATTGTATATAAGTACCATAACTTCTTTATCCATTCGTCAGTTGATGGGCACTTGGTCTCTTTCCATGATTTGGCTATTGTCGAAAGTGCTGCTATGAACATTGGGGTACACGTGCTCCTATGCATCAGCATTCCTGTGTCTCTTGGGTAGATTCCTAGCAGGGCTATTGCTGGGTCATAGGGTAGCTCTATTTTCATTTTTTTGAGGAACCTCCACACCGTTTTCCAGAGTGGCTGCACCAGTTTGCATTCCCACCAACAGTGTAGGAGGGTGCCTACTTCTCCACATCCTCGCCAGCATCTATAGTTTCCTGATTTGTTCATTTTAGCCACTCTGACTGGTGTGAGGTGGTATCTCAGTGTAGTTTTGATTTGTATTTCCCTGATGCTGAGTGACATTGAGCATCGTTTCATGTGTCTGTTGGCCATCTGAATGTCCCCTTTGGAGAAGTGTCTATTCATATCTTCCGCCCATTTCTTCACTGGGTTGTTTGTTTTTCGGGTTTGGAGTTTGGTAAGTTCTTTATAAATTTTAGATATTAGTCCTTTATCCGATATGTCATTTGCGATGATCTTTTCCCATTCCGTTGGTTGCCTATTCGTTTTGTTGGTTGTTTCTTTTGCCGTGCAGAAGCTTTTTATCTTGATGAGGTCCCAATAGTTCATCTTTGCTTTTAATTCTCTTGCCTTTGGAGACATGTCGAGTAAGAAATTGGTGCGTCTTAGGTCAAAGAGGCTTTTTCCTGTTTTCTCCTCTAGGATTTTGACGGTTTCCTGCCTCACATTCAGATCTTTTATCCATTTAGAATTTATTTTTGTGAGTGGTGTAAGAAAGTGGTCTAGTTTCATTCTTTTGCATGTTGCTGTCCAATTCTCCCAGCACCATTTGTTAAAAAGGCTGTCTTTTTTCCATTGGATACATTTTCCCGCTTTGTCAAAGATTAGTTGGCCATATACTTGCGGGTCCATTTCTGAGTTTTCTATTCTATTCCATTGGTCTATGCGTCTGTTTTTGTGCCAATACCATACAGTCTTGATGACCACCGCTTTGTAGTAGAGGTTAAAGTCTGGGATTGTGATGCCTCCCGCCTTGGTTTTATTCTTCAGTATTATTTTGGCTATTCGAGGTCTTTTGTGGTTCCATACAAATTTTAGGATTGTTTGCTCTAGCTTTGAGAAGAATGCTGGTGCAATTTTGATTGGATTGCATTGAATGTGTAGATTGCTTTGGGTAGTATTGCCATTTTGACGATATTTATTCTTCCAATCCATGAGCATGGGATGTTTTTCCATTTCCTTGTGTCTTCCTCAATTTCCTTCATAAGTTTTTTATAGTTTTCAGTGTAGAGGTCTTTCACATCTTTGGTTAGGTTTATTCCTAAGTATTTTATGGTTTTTGGTGCAATTGTGAAAGGGATTAGCTTCTTTATTTCTCTTTCTGCTGCTTCATTGTTGGTGTATAGAAATGCCACCGATTTCTGTACATTGATTTTGTATCCTGCAACTTTGCTGAAATCATGAATCAGTTCTAGTAGGCTTTTGGTGGATTCTGTCGGGTTTTCCATGTAAAGTATCATGTCATCTGCAAAAAGTGAAAGTTTGACTTCCTCCTTGCCAATCTTGATGCCTTTTATTTTGTTTTGTTGTCTGATTGCTGATGCTAAGACTTCCAGCACTATGTTAAATAGCAGTGGCGAGAGTGGACATCCCTGTCGTGTTCCTGATCTCAGGGGGAAGGCTTTCAATTTTTCCCCATTGAGGATGATATTAGATGTGGGTTTTTCATATATGGCTTTTATGATGTTTAAGTATGTTCCTTCTATCCCGACTTTCTCGAGAGTTTTTATTAAGAAAGGATGCTGTATTTTGTCAAATGCTTTTTCTGCATCTATTGACAGGGTCATATGGTTCTTATCTTTTCTTTTGTTGATGTGATGTATCACGTTGATTGATTTGCGAATATTGAACCAGCCCTGCAACCCAGGGATGAATCCTACTTGATCATGGTGGATAATTCTCTTTATATGCTGTTGGATTCGATTTGCTAGTATCCTGTTGAGAATTTTTGCATCCATATTCATCAGGGATATTGGCCTGTAATTTTCTTTCTTTGCTGGGTCTCTATCTGTTTTGGGAATCAAAGTGATGCTGGCTTCATAGAATGAGTCCGGGAGTTTTCCTTCCGTTTCAATTTTTTGGAACAGCTTGAGGAGGATAGGAATTAACTCTGTTTTAAATGTCTGGTAAAATTCCGCAGGAAAGCCATCTGGTCCAGGGCTTTTATTTGCTGGGAGGTTTTTAATAACGGATTCTATTTCTTCACTAGTTATGGGTCTGTTCAAATTTTCTATTTCTTCCCGTTTGAGTTTTGGTAGCGTGTGGCTATTTAGGAAGCTGTCCATTTCTTCCAGATTGCCAAGTTTGGTGGCATATAATTTTTCATAGTATTCTCTGATGATTGCTTGTATCTCTGAGGGATTGGTTGTAATTTCTCCCTTTTCATTCACGATTTTATTTATTTGAGTTCTCTCTCTTTTCTTTTTGAGAAGCCTGGCTAGAGGTTTGTCTATTTTGTTTATTTTTTCAAAGAACCAGCTTTTGGTTTCATTGATCTGTTCCACTACCTTTTCTGTCTCCATATGGTTAATTTGAGCTCTGATCTTTGTTATTTCTCTCTTTCTGCTGGGCTTGGGTTGTTTTAGTTGATCTGCTTCTAGTTCCTTTAGGCGTGCTGTTAGAATTTGTGTTATTGATTTTTCTTGTTTCTTGAGATGGGCCTGGATTGCAATATATTTCCCTCTCAGGACTGCCTTTGCTGCATCCCAGAGCGTTTGGATTGTTGTATTTTCATTTTCATTTGTTTCCATGTATTTTTTAATTTCTTCTCTGATGGCTTGGTTGACCCAGTCATCTTTTAGTAGGTTATTTCTTAGCCGCCATGTTCTTGGATATTTTCCAGGCTTTCTCCTGTGGTTGATTTCAAGTTTCAAAGCATTGTGGTCTGACACTGTACACGGTATGATCTCAATTCTTTTATATTTATTCAGAGCTTCCCTGTGCCCCAGAATGTGGTCTATCTTGGAAAATGTACCGTGTGCAGATGAGAAGAATGTAAATTCCTTTGCTTCTAGATGAAGGACCCTAAAGATGTCTGTGAGGCCCATCTGTCCTGATGTGTCATTCAGGGCTATTGTTTCTGCGGAGATTTTCTGTTTTGTTG
This sequence comes from Paguma larvata, assembly GCA_030068075.1. Classification (NCBI taxonomy): domain Eukaryota; kingdom Metazoa; phylum Chordata; class Mammalia; order Carnivora; family Viverridae; genus Paguma; species Paguma larvata. Next base: position 71,078 of record JAINVK010001129.1, read on the forward strand.
ATCTATCCAATGCCGAGAGTGGAGTGTTGAGATCCCCTACTATTAGGACATTTTTATCGATGAGGTTGCTAATGTTTGTAATTAGTTGTTTTACAAATTTGGGTGCCCCTGAATTCGGTGCGTAGATATTTACAATTGTTAGCTCTTCCTGCTGGATGGTCCCTGAGACTATTATATAATGTCCTTCCTCATCTCTTATTACATCGTTCATTTTAAAGTCTAATTTGTCTGATATAAGTGTGGCTACTCCGGCTTTCTTCTGACTTCCAGTAGCATGGTAGATAGTTCTCCATCCCCTCACTTTCAATCTGAAGGTGTCTTCAGGTTTAAGATGAGTTTCTTGAAGACAGCAAATAGATGGGTCTTGTTTTTTAATCCATTCTGTTATCCTGTGTCTTTTGATTGGCGCATTTAGTCCATTTACATTCAGTGTTAATATTGAAAAATATGGGCTTACAGTCACTGTATTATCTGTAAGTTTCATGTTTGTAAGGCTGTGTCTGGTAGTTTGTATTCTTTGCCTCCTTGTTTTCATAGAATGCCCCTCAGGATCTCTTGCAGTGCTGGCTTATTTGTGATAAATTCTTTCAGTTTTTGTTTGTTGGGAAAAACCTTGATCTCTCCTTCTATTCTGAATGACAGGCTAGCCGGATACAGAATTCTTGGTTGCATATCCTTCTTGCTCATCACATTGAAGATGTCCTGCCATTCCTTTCTGGCTTGCCAGGTTTCCGTAGATAAGTCTGCTACTACCCTTATAGGTCTAACTTTGTATGTTAGGGTTCTTTTGTCCCTAGCTGCTTTCAGGATTCTCTCCCTATCTTTGTATTTTGCCAGCTTCACTATGATGTGCCGTGCAGAAGGTCTATTCAAGTTACGTCTGAGGGGAGTTCTCTGTGCCTCTTGGATTTCCATGCCGTTTCCTTTCTCATGTTGAGGAAGTTCTCAGCAATGATTTGTTCCAGAACCCCTTCGACTCCTTTCTCTCTCTCTTCTTCCTCTGGAACTCCTATGATACGGATATTGTTTCTTTTGACTGCATCGCTCAGCTCTCGAATTCTCCTTTCCTGTTCCTGGATCAGCTTCTCTCTCTTTTTATCTGTTTCCTCTTTTTCAATGATTTTGTCTTCTAATGCACTAACTCTTTCCTCTACCTCTTCAATCCGTGCTGTGGTTGCTTCCAGTTTCCCCTGTATTTCTTCCAATGTCTTCTTTAATTCTTCCTGACCGTTTTTAAGGTCTTTGAACTTTGCCTCGTGGGACCCCTTGCATTCATCTAAGCTTTTTTCAAGGCCAGCAATTAGTTTTATGATTAGCATTCTATATTCAAGTTCTGTTATGTTGCTTATATCTCTTTTCATTAATTCTTGAGCTGTCACTGCTTCTTGTAGACTCTTTTGAGGAGAATTCTTCCGTCTCGTCATTTTGGCTGGATGTGTTATGGGTTGTTTCTTGAAGTTGCCCTGGAAAGGAAAACTGACAGACACACAGAACACAGAAATACTCAAACGTACCGACAAATGGTCCAGACAAGCAGTTCACAACAGAAAAAAATAACAAGTGACTCTCTGAGGGCAATGTCCTGAAGTAACAGCTACACGTTAAGGACAGGGTATGTAGTGTGCTTGTGGCAGAGCATATATAGACAGAATAATGACTGGTGCAGGGAGAAGAAGGAAATGGACTTTGCCCAGGTAGAGCGACTAAAGGGTTTAATCCAGACTGATAGAAATCAGAATAAGGACAGGTGCGAGGGAAAAGGAATAAAGATCGATGTTGTCTAGATGAACTTATACGGCCTGGTTATTCCAGAAAAAGGGCTGGTAAGAACTTCAGGTGAAGCTCAGATGCTCTTCTCAGGAAGTTCAAGATTCAGACTCCAACAACGCCACAGACAGCACCCAAACGGCTACGGCGACGACTGCGATGATGGCCTTTTCTCTCCATTTAAAACAAAGTTTTCTTGGACTGTTCAGCTCCTGAGAAGATAATGTAAACAAAGAAATTTTCTCTTTCTAAGGGAAAACCAAAGTTTTGGGTTTCATCTTTATTGGGTCTTTGATTGCTTGGTGAAAACTTCTCAATGTGAAAGGAGCTAGGTTTTACTAGCAGCCATATGATTATGTACATTGGCCGTTGGGATCTTTTACTACCACCTCGGTCAAGTAAATAGGAGTTTTATGGATCTGTCTCTAAAGTTATCAGTATTAAATGTGAAACTTTGTTCTACTGAGGTTTACTGAAGGTCAAGCAAGCTCATGTTATCTTTGTTCCAAAGCAAAAGGAAGCCTAAAAGTGGTGGTTAACTTTGTCTGCCTTGTGGTTTGCGTGGGTAAATGTTGTGATAGCTTTCAGGGTTCTTGGTAACCTAAAGTGTTGAAAGTTTGGCTTGCGTGAGAACTTGAGACTAAGTCATTGACCATATAATGTTAAAAAGCTGAAACACTAATTACTGGATGTAGATTTGTGCTTTGGACCTGTTGCAAAACTCTAAGGATATTGGGAACTGTTGAAAAACATACGTTATGCTTAATGGATTCATAAGGTTGCTATCGAACAAATTCTGATATAAAAGAGTTCACAATTGGTTACTACTTAATTTTCACTGAAGACTAATGTTTCTAGCAGTTAAAGTCCTGGGGAGTTTAAGACTGAGGGAAATAAGGAAAACAACTCTGTATGGAAGAAAGTAGGAGATGTGAAAGAAGGATATAAGAAATAGAAATATGCTTTTGCTGAAGGTAAAAAGTAATATTGTTCTAACTCAGACTGGTTATTTGGAAAGAAATGGCTTTGGACAAAATCTAAATGCCAAAGACAAGTTGTAGAAGGTTCGTGAAGAAAAATCTTTCAAAAGGGGTATTTTATGTGTGGTCAGGACGGACTATGGTTAAAGACATAGATTTTAAAACTACACAGGATTAGGATTAAAATTTCTCCTCCTTTGATCCAGAGGCTGGGAAAATGTTGGCAATATTCTTGATAGCCTCCCTTTTTCTGTGGCTGTTCCAAATGTTTTCTCACTGTTCCCCTAGATCGGGAAGATTGTCCTGGATTTGCCTTTGGCCTGCCTTCTGAGAACATTAAGCAGTCTTCTCAGAGGTGTCAATGGAAAATTTTGCCTTAGGGCATGAAAAAAAACCCACCCTATAGCAAGGGGTTTTTGGATCAAGCTTTAAGACCGGTTTGGTTTTACAGGCCTTTAATGAGGCTTAATATGAGGCACCTTTAAATGGTTACATCTGCCCTTTTTACCTAGAAAGATAGTTACATCTTATTCGGCACAGCTGGCTACTTTACTAACAAAGGGGGCAAACATAGTAATTGCCTATAGCACAGGTCAATTAGAACCCTAGAGGCCTGAGGCCTAATGATCTTTGGCAGATGGATGTTACTCATGTTCTATCTTTGGTAAACTCTCCTACGTGCATGTGTGTGTGGATCTTTTCTCATTGCCTTGGCACATACAGGAGAGGCCTTTAAGGATGTGATCCAGCACCTTTTCTATGCTTTTTCTACTTGGGAATTTCCAGGGCAATCAAAACGGACAATTCCCCTGCTTATACACCAGCCGCCTTCAAAAGATATAATAGGATGCAGTGTTAACATGGGGGCGAGTGTATACTTGTGTATTTCCACAGGACATGTGTTGAGAGCCAGTCGACTTGAGCAGTGTTTTGGGAGCCAGAGGCCTTGAGCCATGTTGACAGTCAGAGACCTTGAGCGGTGTTTTGGGAACCGAAGGCTTTGAGCGCAGCCTTTGTCCTTGAGTCGGACCGCAGCCAGGTCGTGTGGGGAGGTTCAGAATGCCTTTACAAAGTTTAATATAGCAAAATACAGTTTGCCTGTTGAGAACTTGCGGAAGGAGACATGTCTTGTACGTACACTATCCTCAGAATGTGGATAAATACTCAAGTGAAAATAAACTCGTTGCTGGTGACGCCTGGGAGCACCAGCCCTCCCTTAACAACTGTGCCTTGTGTATCAGTTCATCCTCGCCCCCCGATCAGGAACCGTTCGATTCAGCGACGGCGGGTCCGCCGCAAGTGGTGCCCGAACCGGGACCTTAAACAGGGGATCCGGTGAAGGACACCGCTCGGCAGGGGCCCAGCCTGAAAAGAAGGCTATCTTTTTGGAGAACAGTATGTACTAAGGGAGCTACATGGGGCAGACAGGGAGCCGTGCATTATATATGAATGGATTAAAGCACATGCTCGCTGCCCGCGGGACACAAATGGGGAAAGATCAATTAAAAAAATTCCTAGAGTATATAGAGAAAGTATGCCCCTGGTTCACCGAAGAGGGAACTGTAAGTATAGATACCTAGACTAAGGTAGGGAAGAAATTACAGGTTATTACACTGCTAACGGACCGCACAAGTTCCCAGTGGAAATTTTTGGTTTATGGACATTGGTCCGAGATTGTTTAGATTTACGCCATGAACAGTTTAAAATAAAAAAAAAAAAGTAAAAGATTTGGGGAAAGAGGAAGTTCCCCAAGTGACGGTAGCGCCAGCTAAAAATGAGAAAGTAACATTAAAAGACAGTTTTCTTTTATCAGAAGCCATAGAACAGCCCAGAGCTAAACCTTTATATCATGAGTCCCCGGAGGTAGACTCCCAGGATGATCCTCTAGATCCCACTGCCCAGGAAGAGTTTGAGGAGGAAACAACAAGGTATATAAAAAAAAAAGATATCCTCCGCTTTTGACTCTAGTAGAGCCTGGTCCAAAGCCACCAAAAGGATGTCCCTCAGAAACCTTTGCAGAACAGCTAAAGCAACTACAGGGAGAAATGGCAAGACTTACGGTGGCAGTGGGCTGTCAGGCCACGCTGAATCCATGGAAACAACCAGATAAGGGACCCCCATGGATAGACAGGCCTTACACCCCTACCCATATGGCAGGGATGGACCCCCCTCCTTGGGACCCTCCTAATAAGCCTTATACCTGTGGGCCACCCCTACTAGACCTGCCTCCAACAATGCCAATAGTTCCATGCCTGCCAGCGATACATTGCCCGCTGCCCAATACACAGAGATCTCCTTTACAGTCTGTTGTTCATGCCGCTAAAGCGGCTGGACAGGATATTGAGGGTTTTTTTGCTTTTCCAATCTTTGAGAGTCCCGATGGTAATGGAAGAATGATTAGAGAATGGTTGCCTTTTCCCTTCAAGCAATTAAAAGAATGAAAAGAGGCTTGCGATAAATATGGTCACACTGCTCCTTTTACGCTCACTATTTTAGATGCTATGGCAACCGAAGCTCTTCCACCAGCAGATTAAAAAGGTTTGGCTCATGCTTGCCTAACGGGGGGTGATTATCTGTTATAAAAATCTGAATTTTATGAAAATTGCAAAAGGACCGCTCAGATAAATTTTCAACAGCAAATACCTATCATATTTGATATGCTAACAAGGAAAGGGCAGTATTCTGATCTTCCTAATCAAATGACATTTCAAGTAAGGGTTTTTGCACAGACTAATAATGCAGCAAAAAAGGCATAGAGGGGTCTACCTGAGTCCTCTAAAAAAACTAAACAATTATCAAAAATCAGGCAAGGGCCAGATAAACCATTCCAACAATTCGTGTCTAGACTCTTACAAGTCGCAAAAAAAAACTTTTGGGGATTCTGATGCCACCAGTGCCCTCGTAATCCAATTGGCCTATGAGAATGCCAATTCTACGTGTCAAACCGTTCTCAGACCTTTTAAAAAGAAATCTACCCTTTCAGATTATACTAGATTATGTTCAGATATAGGGCCCTCATATACCCAAGGTCTGGTGCAAGCTGCTGCTATGTAAGGCAGACCCATCAAAAAAGTCATGTACCAACAAGCTAAGCTAGATACAGGCTATGGCCGAAAAGGTATGGGGCCCTGTTTTAATTGAAAAAGATAGGACATCGAGTAAAACAATGCCCTGACAAAAATATTAAGCCTAATTCTGCTCCATCCCCGTGTCCCCGATGTAAAAAAAAAAAGAAACATTAGACAAAAGATTACAAATCTAAAGGAGATAAAGGGGGCAATCTCTTGTTGCCGGGAGACTGGGTGAGGGGCCAGCCCCAGGCCCCAAATCGTCAATGTTATGGCGCCCTGCACACGCAAAAACAGTCATCCCAGAGAGAGAACAGTCACCCCGTAAGGGAAAATCCATTCAAAAATTTTTCCGGACAACCCCAGGCAGCGCAGGATTAGACCTCAGTTCCTCGGCCTACACAGTATTAACCCCTAAAATGGAGATACAAGCATTACCCACAGGAGTCTATGGACCATTGCCCCAAGGTGCTGTGGGATTATTGCTAGGCAGAAGCAACACCACCATAAAGAAAATTCATGTGTCCCCAAAAATCATAGATAAGGATTATACTAGAGAACTTAAAGTTATGACTCATTCTCCCAGTTGTATTTCAGTCATCCCCTCAGGTACCAGAATAACACAACTAGTTCTGCTTCCACGAATGCTAACGGGGCAAATGCTCACAGAGCAAAAGAAAAAAAATAAAAGATTCGGATCGTCAAATGCATATTGGATACAAGAGATCAAAAAGAATAGACCAATCTTAAAACTACAAATTAATACAAAATGGTTTAAAAGAATCTTGGACACAGGTACAGATGTTTCCTACATAGCTGTCCGACACTGGCCTTCTGAGTGGCCAGTGTGAAAAACAGCCACAAAATGACAAGGTATAGGACAATCACATTCTCCCAACCAAAACAGTGACCTCCTAGCCTGGGAGGATGAGGAGAGACACAGAGGTAATTTTCAACCATATGTTATGTCCAAATTGCCTGTTAATCTCTGGAGACAAGATGTTATGAGTAACATAAAAGTCTATATATATAGTCCTAGTCCCCAGGTCACTCAACAAATGTTTGATCAAGGGTTACTACCCCAACAAGGTTTGGGAACAAAAGGCCAAAAAAGAATACATCCTATTAACCCTAGGGAACAAAGAGATAAAACAGGATTGGGATATTTTCCCACGGGGCCTTGAGCTTGCCTGTGCTCCACAAAAAAACTGCTAAAACCATCACTTGAAAGAGTGATGTGCCGGTGTAGATAGACCAATGGCCCCTAACGTGAAAAAAAATTGAGGCTACACAAGCGCTAGTACAGGAGCAGCTTGACAAGAGACATATTCAAGAATCCACATCCCCGTGGAATTCTCCAATATTTGTAATCAAAAAAAAGTCCAAAAAGTAGAGATTATTACAAGACCTTAAAAAAGTCAATAAAACTATAGAGCTCATGGGAACACTCCAGCCTGGTCTTCCCCATCCTTCCGCCATTCCAAAAAATACTTTTAAAATAGTATTTGATCTTAAAGATTGCTTTTATACAATACCTTTAAGTCCCCCAGATTACAAGCGGTTTACTTTCAGTGTTCCTAACACAAATTTTCAAAAACCCATAAAGAGGTATCATTGGCTCGTATTACCTCAAGACATGGCTAACAGCCCAACGCTATGCCAAAAATTTGTGAGTGAGGCTATACAAAACACCAGACATAAGCATCCAAAGGTGTATATAATTCACTATATAAATAATATCTTATTGGCTCATTTCCATAAAGGAGAGCTCCTTGCTTGCTATGCTGAGTTAAAAAAAACTTACAAGCCTCAGAGTTAGTTATTGCCCCTAAAAAGGTGCAGAAAAGTCCACCTTTTTCCTATCTGGGATATAGCCTCACAAATACTGTAATACAGCCTCGAAAGATAAAAGTAAAAAAAAATCATTTAAAAACACTCAATGATTTTCAAAAACTGTTAAAAGATATCAATTATATTGGCCCCACTCTAGGATAGCCCACTGGAGAGTTAAAACCGCTGTTTAATATTCTAAAAGGGGATAGTGATCCCACCTCTCCTAGAGAATTAACAACACAGGCTTGGGAAGCTTTGGCCCGGGTAAAAAAAGCTATACAAAAACAACATGTTACTTACATAGATTATAACAAACCTGTAAAAACATACATTCTAGCCACCAAACATACTCCAACTACAGTACTTTGGCAAGGGGGGCCCTTAAGATAGATACATCTTCCTGTATCGACACAAAAAACTCTTACCCCGTACTATAAATTTGTAGCTAGCCTCATTCAAGAGTGCCGCTGGGAAGCTCATAGGTACTTTAGTAAAGATCCAAATTATATTGGTATTCCTTTCACCAAAAATAAAATTCAGAGACTTATGACCTTATCGGATAGTTTTCCTATTGCACTGACACATTTTGTTAAAACAGTAGACAACCATTACCCAAAAAATAAGCTCTTACAGTTTGCAATGAGACATAAAGTTGTATTCCCTGTCGTGGTTAATCAACTGCCTCTGTTTAGAACAGTTAATGTGTTCACTGATTGATCTAACAATGGTACAACAGTCTATGTGTGTAAAAAAAAAATTAAAAGGGTCCAGACACCTCCCGCTTCTGCACAGGTCGTAGAGCTTAAAACTACATTATTGGTATTTCAAGACTTCTCTAAAGTCCGCTTAACTTGTTTTCTAATAGTCATTATGTCGTACTGGCTCTTCGGCACTTAAAAACTGTGTCATTCATAAATACAATTAACTCGACCATTGAACACATGTTCCTTAAAATACAAAAGGCTATTCATAACCAAACTAAAAAATGCTATATAAGGCATCTTCGGGCACATTCCAGATTGCCTGGTCCCCTATCACTTGAAAATGCTCAAGCCAATGTAACTACCCAAATAATAGGCTTGACGCAGGTTAAAAAGACACAAATTGCCCATAGCTTACATCACCAAAATAGTCACAGCCTGCGCCTACAATTTAATATTAAACGGGAGGCAGCCCGACAAATTGTAAAACAATGCTCTTCATGCCCTCAACTTGCGCCTGTCCCTTATTTAAGAGTTAATCCACGAGGCATCCGACCTAGAGACCTCTGACAAATAAATGTGACACATATCAATAAGTTCGGTAAATTAAAATATGTTCATGTTAGTATTGATACTTTTTCTAAATTTCTCATGGCCACGGCCCAAACGGGAGAGGCCACACATCAGGTTATTAAACATTGCTTAACAGTGTTTGCCACAATGAAAATCCCTAAACAGTTAAAAACCGACAACAAATCAGGTTACATGAGTCAAAAATTTAAAAAGTTTTGTAAACAATTTCAAATAGAGCATATCACAAAAATTCCCTATAATCCTCAAGGACAAGACATCGTTAAACGTGCCCATAGCACAATCAAAGCCTATCTTTTCAAAATAAAAAAGGGGGAGCTATACCCTCTTGCTCCACAGAACTATCTAAACCATGCACTCTTTATTTTAAATTTTTTGACTTTGGATGCTCAGGGGAAGAGCGCCTGTGAGAGATTCTGGCATTGTTCCACTAAAAACACCTATGCTCAGGTGAAGTGGAAAGACCCACTGACCAGCACCTGGCACGGGCCAGATCCAGTCCTCATCTGGGGACGAGGGCATGTTTGTGTTTTTCCCCAGGACGCACCCGGGCCTCGGTGGTTGCCAGAAAGATTGGTGAGACATACTACTCCTATGGATCCTGCTGGGGAGCCTGACCCCGACGTGCAGCCAGAACCGGACGTACTGGGCCTAGGTTCCTGACCCCCCTGTGTTGCATCCGGTAGATTGGAATTCACCACAAGTCCAGATTTACTCCAATGACTCGAATACTTTAGGGGATCCTGTGGCATCTGTGGACAATGCTAGCCAACAGACAATAAACTATACTGGTATGGGACAAGGAATCCCTATGTGCCTTCTGTTGTGCTGTCCTCTTTTTCAAACTAACTGCTCCTCTGTGAAGCAACCTGGGTGTCTGACAGTAACTAGAGTTGAGGTGACGACAGCTAATCAGCGTTCCATAAAATTCACATCGTTCAACTTCTCCGGTACCAGAAATGCAAGGAACCCCCCATCTGAATACCCCACATGTCGTTTTGCGCCCCTAAATGCGTCCAGACAAATTCGCTAGACTAAGTGTAAAGACAATTCTTCTAGTCTTGTTCCCGTGCCCGGTATGGAGCGTCATCTCTTAGATTGGTCACCACTCAACTGCCGCAACCTTCCAGTAGGCCTCTCTCCGAACGACCCTAAATGTGCTAGTGGAAATTCTGTTGGACTCATGTATTCTGATACGGGGTTCCCCCAGACGAACTGGTGGAAAATAGGAGCGGCTATGCAGCCTATTAAAGTAGTGGATTCAAGAGACTATGGGAGAAAAAATGAGTCAGGTTGAGATATTGTGAATGGATCTGCTTGTGTTACCCATCCTTATGCATTATTGGTAAGCAATGTGTCAATAGCTCTATCACCCAATAGCACTACCTTCAATGTTTCTTGTAATAACTGTATCCTCACTAATTGTATCTCTGTTGTATCCAATAGAACAAAGGTGTTGTTACTCAGACAACCTCCTTTTGTACTTTTACCAGTATATCACACGGGGCCCTGGTTTGATGAACGAGGTATGCAAGTACTGGAAGAGTTAAACAATGCTTTGTCTAGGCCCAAGCGGGCTGTGGGACTGATGATTACAGGAATTGTTGCCCTTACTGCTTTAATTGCTTCCACCACTACAGCTGCTGTGGCACTCTCTCAGCAAATACAAACGGCAGCCTATGTAAATCAGCTTGCGCACAATGTCAGTAAAACCTTACAGACTCAAAAAAGCGTAGATCATAAACTGGAACCAAAGGTGAATGCACTGTATGATATGATATTGTACCTTGGAAAAGAGGTGCAAGGTCTAAAAATCAGACAGCACTTACGATGCCATGCAGCCTATTGGGATATTTGTGTTACTAATGTTACGTATAATAGTAGTAAAATTCCTTGGGATCATGTTAAAAAACAATTGCTGGGCTTATGGGTTAATGCGAATAAAACCAAAGATATGTTTATGTTGCATAAAAAAATCTTAGACTTAAGTTCTGCTCCTTCACTACAGTTTAATCCCGCTCAGGTTGCAGATGACATTCTGAACAACCTCAGGCGTGTTTTTTCTCCCTTAGGGGACTGGGGCGGACTGTCTCATTTCTTGCTCTCACTGGGTTCCGCACACTTGGGGATATCGATAATTTTAATCGTGCTGCCGCTCCTCCTCCGATTGGAAAAAAAATACAATTTTAAATGTTGCTTCCGAGCTCCACATGCTGAGTCTAAAGACTCATCCCCCTGTGCAACAAGCATAACAGGAGAGAGTAGCCAGTGACGGGTAAGTACTCTGAGAAATCCTTAACAACCTAAGACAGGGCCTGCACGACGGAGTGTAGGTACCAATGACAGGTAAGTTAAGGAAATCGCTCAGGGACACCTAAGAGAGGCACTGCACCTAGCCGCCTCAGGGAGACGGAACGCTTAATTGCCTAAAAAATAAAAAGAGGGGGAGATGTTAAGAACCAGTGGCCTTGAGCAGTGTTTTGGGAGTCGGAGGCTTTGAGCCATGTTGAGAGTCAGACACCTTGAGCGGTGGTTTGGGATCCGAAGGCTTTGAGCGCAGCCTTTGTCCTTGAGTCGGACCGCAGCCATGTCGTGTGGGGAGGTTCAGAATGCCTTTGCAAAGTTTAATATACCAAATACAGTTTGCCTGCTGAGAACTTATGAAAGGAGACATGTCTTGTACGTACACTATCCTCAGAATGTGGATAAATACTCAAGTGAAAATAAACTAGTTGCTGGTGACGCTTGGGAGCACCAGCCCTCCCTTAACAACTGTGCCTTGTGTATCAGTTCATCCTCGCCCCCGATCAGGAACCGTTCGATTCAGCGACGGCTGGTCCGCCGCAGACATGGACTCGCTTCTGTGGATTTCTGATAGATTGGTACGGCCCTATCTCCAGCCTCCCCAAGCCACTGCCATCTCCTCCGGTTCCTTAAAGGATGACCCAAAGGGAGATGTAGAGACGCTTTTTTGGAACATCACTCCGACGCCTCCACGGCCCTCTACCTACGAGAGATGGAGAATAATACTCTCCAGGACCCTGAGTATGCTCTTTTTATAACAATCGGCCTTAAAGATGTGGAAGCAGTACTCACTCCAACCAGAGCGCTGCTATTCCTACTTGGGGACAAAATGGAGAATCTGCAGATAATGCGACTGCTCTTGTGGAGAGTCAAGGGATTTCCTTGACCCTTGCTACGTTTTCTCTGTTTTAGCTTGTGTCCAGGCCTCATGTTCTGTTGTACCTTAGTCTTACATATTTTATTCTGATTGTGCTTTATCTAATTGCATTAGTACAAGTTATCTAGGAGATCAGTGATGCTCTCCTGTGACGTAAAAAGAGGTTTGTTACTCCTTTGCATTTTTAGCAAGACTAAACATTCCTGAGAAAGAGTATAATACTGGGGGTCTGGATAATAATCTTTCTAACTTTGTTCACTTTTTGTTTCCATGATGATCAATATTGGAGTTTCCATCCTAATATTGTTATCTTTGGAATTTTAAGCGGCAGCATAAAATCTATTTCAACAGAAAAAGGAGAAGATGTTAGAGACCAGAGATACTGGCCCTGGTAATACTACCTAAGGAAAAGAGTCAGGCCCCTAAGGCAGTGCCCTAGACTGGGACCCTCATCGGTGGATGGGTGTGCCTGGAAGCAAATGCCAAGTTGTAATACAAGAACATAATGGCTGGTCTGACTCTGAAGGAGGGCCGGTGAGCCAATGACGGATAAGACTCCTCACAGTGGGGGGCGACCTAAGACAGGCAACGGTCAGGAAAGAGTCACCAGGACACCTGGCTATAGGGTCAATGGGACTCTATGTTGATTTGATATTTATCCTAATCTGAAAAAGAAGGGCCATAGAAAAATAAGAGTGGCTCCAGAGCGTTCTCCCCTATTAAACCAGCATATGCTGCCATACTTGAGAATCATTGAAATAAAATCTCTAAAGAGTTTAGAATGTATTTTGATCTATTTAGACTGATGCCAGACCCTCAGGAATGTGATTATTGCTGTGGGTTTCGAGTCAGGACTGTGGTAAGAAATTGAGGCTAGATAACTTCTTGTTAGCTTCACTATGATGATTGGAGCCAATTAACTCTGGCTAGCCTACCTCAGGATAGAGACTTGAAGGAATATTCCCAAGCAGCTGCCAAAACTCCTTTCGTTTCGGGGAACTTACCTGTTGTCTCTGGCCAACCCCGACACCTCCTTCGTACAAGCCAGGAGACTGAGTATACATCAAAAGGTCCTGCCGAGAGACCCTTGTGCCGTGCTGAAAGGGACCCTACATCGTGGTGCTGACAACGCTCACTGCTTTCAAAGTAGTCGGCGTGGCAACCTGGGTCCATCACACTCACCTCTCCACTGTCTGAAAGGACTTTGTTACTCAATGGATCGTCAATCAAGACTAATGCAACTTGCTCAATCTCAGGTTACGGCACATTCGACCCCCCTGATGTTGGTAACTCTGTTATCCCTGCTTGTCACTGCCGGTGTTTGTCAGGAATACTTACACCCCCCGAAACATACTAACAGTCTCCCTAGTTCACTACCCTCGTCTTGTCCCTTACCATACCCCTCGTCATCCTACTTCTGTTACTAATCCTCAGGCCCTGTATCATCAACAGGCTGGTCCTGTTTGTCAGGGATCACATGGAGGCCATCTAATTGATGGTCCTCCGTGCTCAATGCAGATCCCTGGTAATAGAAGAGGGCAAGATAGAAAAGCCGCTGGACCCATGATTGGGTCCATAAGTCACAAGACAAGGGGGGAATGTTAGGGCAACTCAGGATTCCAAAAGACTTGGACCAAATCAATTAGGATCCACCCTTCAATAGACCAGCCCGGACCAATTAATCAGATTCCACTTCTCACCAGACCTGCTGGGACCAATCCTTAGAGCACCCGTCTCCACCCAAATAGAGACACCTGTTTCCTGCCTTGAAAGCTAGAGACACCTGTTTCCCGCCTTGGAAGGGAACAGGACCTTGACCTCAGCCAATCGGCTAGGCCAAGACCATCACCCTTCCCCTACTACTTTAAAACTCTTGCACCTTGGGAAACTCTCTCTCTCTCTCGACCCATGGCTGCTTCGGTGTGGTAGGAGATTGAGCTCGTGCTAGCTCTTAAAGGCTCTTTGTTCTTGCATCGGACTCGGCTCCCTGGTGGTTCTTGGTGTCCCCGAATTCTGGATATAACAGTGGGTCCTGACCCTCAACTTCTCGCTTCACGCAGGATGTCGATCCTAAAGTTCCCCATGATGATGCGCCCACTGGGATCCCAGGCTGCCACCCTCCCTCCAGGTCAGGTCGGACACCGCCGCAATGTGCCTGCGGAGGTCCCACGCAGGCCGAGATGGAGGAAGAGGAGATGAAGAGGGGCATGTGGCCCTGATGGGCCTCTCCCCGCTCAAGGTCTCAACGATTAAGTGCAGGAGCTTTCCAAGGTCCCCATTTGGCCATCTCACATTCTGTTCCCCTCCTGAGTCGGGGAGCAGTGAGGGATCTGCTGCCCCAAATCCCACGTGCCCAGGGCACGTGTGGGTGGCTCGCAGGAGACACCTGTGCAGAAACGTTCATCCACACTCTCACACACCGCACTTGCACACGCAACCCACCACACAGAACACATTTGTGACATACCACACACACATACACCAAACACGCGCAACACACCCACACCACAGGCACACACAACACAAGCACACACACCACAGGCACATAGGTTTTCTGGACTCCTTTCTCCTTCATGACCTTTCTGTGCTATTTTCTTGGCCTGGAGCCGGTTCTCCACCCAACGGTAATGGCCCTCTCTTGCCTTTCATGCCCCTGCTGGTGTCAGTCTCTAGACGACCTCCCTAACACTCCCACCAGATTCGTGCTGAGCCCTCGTCTACTCCTTCCCAAACTGCCGGGACTGGTCCTCAAGACTCAGGCAGAGAGAAGGGAGTCCCATGGTCTCCTTCCTGGGCCCACTATGTGGGGCCTGGGTCCCCTATCGGCCCAAGCTCAGTCCCTGACTTTCGTGTTCTGTCATCCCTAAGGGTTCAATCCCTGTTTTGGTGAGATGTGTTGGTGCTGCGCTGCTCCCACAAGGCCAACGTCACCTCCACGTCCCCACCACGAGCATGGCCGACTCGAGGGAGCTCTGCGTAGAGGCTGCCACAGTGGCCGGGTGTTGATGTGGACACCGCCCTCACTGCCGCCTGCCAGGGCCGTCGGAAGGATGGATTTCGCCACGCCGCACCACGCCAAGCTCCCTGGAACAGGGCGCCCCGAGCGCACATGCTTGTTCCTATCACAGCCTGGCAAACGTGACCATCTGAACCCCGACACCGGTCCTGACAACGCTCCGAATCTCTGTTTTGTTCTGTGTCCTGTTTGGGATGCGCAGAGGTTACGCTTATGAGCTCTCCGGTCACAGGAGAAGAAGGAGACACCTACCACCATGGGAGACAGAAACTGCTCCACTAACTTCCTGGTCACACTCCAGCCAGGATAGAAAGCCGCAGTCTCGGGCCTAACTGAGGAGCACAAAACCTGTTGCGATGGCAGCAATGGAGCCCAGCATGCCTCAAAAAGCCAGGGCCGACCCCTTCTACCAGGAGGCCCCCGCAACCAACTGGCCGGCAGGTTGGGCAAAGAGCCTAGGGGTGCTGCAGGCCACTTACGTTGCCCTCAGCTTTGACTGCGACACCTCCCAAGGTGGCCTATCACTTAACCCGCGCTGGGTCCTGGACCTCAACTTCCTGTTTCTCGCAGGTTGTCCATACTAAACTTCCCCGTGATGATGCACCCCCTGGGAGCCCAGGCTGCACGCTCACTCCACGTCAGGTCGGACACCACCTCAATGAGCTTGCCCCTTCCCTCGAAGTTCCCACCAAGGCCGAGGTGGAGGAAGAGGCGCGGAGAGGGGCATGTGGCCCTGATGGGCATCTACCCGCTCAGGGTCTCAACTATCAAGTGCAGGAGCTTTCCAAGACCCCCATTTGGCCATCTCACATCCTGTTCCCGTCCTGAGTGCGGGAGAAGTGAGGGAACTGCTGCCCCAAAAACCACGTGCCCAGGGCACGTGTGCTTGGCCCGCACGAAACACCTGTGCGGACACGTCCATCCACACGCTCACATACCACACATGCACACGCAACCCATCACACAGAACACATTTGTGACATACCACACACACATACACCACACACACCCAACACAACCACACAACAGGCACACATGGTTTCTGGACTCCTTTCTCCTTCATGACATTTCTGTGATATTTCCATGCCCTGAGCTGCCTCTCCACCCCCGGTTTAGCCCTCTCTTCCCTTTCAAGCCCCTGCTGGTGTCAGTCCCTAGACGACCTCCCTAACACCCCCACCAGATCCGACTGGGCCCGCATCTACTCCTTCCCAATCTGCCAGGAATGGTCCTCCAGACTGTGGCCGAGGAAAGTGAGCCCCATGGTCTCCCTCCTGGGCCCACTTGGTGGGGCCTGGGGCCCCTCTCAGCCCAAGCTCGGTTCCTGACGTTCGTGTTCCGTCATCCATAAGGGTTCGGTCCCTGTTTTGGTGAGATGTGTTGGTGCCGCGCTGCTCCCACAAGGCCACCGTCACCTCCACGTCCCCACCACGCGCATGGAAGACTCGAGGGAGCTCTTCGCGGAGGTTGCCGCACTGGCCCGGTGTGGCTGTGGACACCGCACACCCTGCCGCCTGCCGGGGCCGTCGGAAGGATGCACGTAGCCACACCACACCACGCCAAGCTCCCTGCAACAGGGCGCCCTGGGCGCACCTGCTTGTTCCTATCACAGCCTGGCAAACGTGACCTTCTGAACCCCGACAGCGGTCCTGACAGCGCCCCGAATCACTGTTTTGTTCTGTGTCCTGATTGGGATTCGCAGAGTTTATCCTTCCGAGCTCTCCAGTCACAGGAGAAGCAGGAGACACCTACTTCCACGGGAAACAGATACCGCTCTTCTACCTTCCTGGCCACATTCCCTGCAGGATAGAAAGCCGCAGGCTTGGGCCTAACTGAGGAGCAACAAAACCCTTTGCTATGGCAGCAATGGAGTCCAGCGCGCCTCATAAAGCCGGGGCCGCGCCCCTCCACCCGGAGGATGCCGCAGCCAACTGGCAGGCAGGGTGGGCAAAGAGCCTAGGGGTGCTGCAGGCAACCTACGTGGCCCTCAGCTTTGACCGCAACACCTCCCAAGGTGGCCTTTCTTTGAACCCTCGGTGGGTCCTGGCCCTCAACTTCCTGCTTCAGGCAGGATGTGGATCCAAAAGCTCCCCGTGATGATACACCCCCTGGGAGCCCAGGCTGGCACACTCCCTCCAGATCAGGTAAGACACCACCGCCCTATCCTGCCCCCTCTCTCGGAGGTCCAACCAAGGCCGAGGTGGAGGAAGAGGTGGGGGTGTGGGGCATGTGGCCCTGAGGGAACTCACCCGGCTCAGGGTCTCAACTATCAAGTGCAGGAGATTTCCAAGGCCCCCATTTGGCCATCACACATCCTGATCCCCTCCTGAGTCGGGGGGCAGAGAAGGATCTGCTGCCCCCGAAACCACGTTCCCCGGGCACGTGTGTGTGGCCCGCACGAGACACCTCTACGGACACGTCCATTCAAACGCACACACCCCACACATGCACACGCAACCCACCACACAGAACACATTTGTTACATACCACACACACATACACCACACAGGCGCAACACACCCACACCACAGGCACACAAACCACAAGCACACACACCTCAGGCACACAGGGTTTCTGGACTCCTTTCTCCTTCATGACATTTCTGTGCTATTTCGTTGGCCTCGAGACGCCTCTCCACCCACCGCTAATGGCCCTCTCTTGCCTTTCAAGACCCTGCTGTTGACAGTCTCTAGACGACCTCCCTAACACCCCCACCAGATCCGAGCTGGGCCCGCGTCTACTCCTTCAAAAACTGCCGGGACTGATCCTCCAGACTCTGGCCGAGGGAATGGAACCCAATGTTCTCCCTCCTGGGCCCACTTGGTGGGGCCTGGGTCTCCTCTCAACCCAAGCTCGGTTCCTGACGTTCGTGTTCTGTCATCCCTAAGGGTTCAGTCCCTGTTTTGGTGAGATGTGTTGGTCCCCCGCTGCTCCCACAAGGCCAACGTCACCTACACGTCCCCACCACGAGCATGGCCGCCTCGAGGGAGCTCTGCGCGGAGGCTGCCGCACTGTTCCGGTGTGGCTGTGGCCACCGCAGACCCTGCCGCCTGCCGGGGCCGACGGAATGATGGAAGCCGCCACGCCACACCACGCCAAGCTCCCTGGAACAGGGCGCCCTGGGCGCTACTGCCTGTTCCTATCACAGCCTGGCAAACGTGACCTTCTGAACCCCGACAGCGGTCCTAATAGCGCCCCGAATCACTGTTTTGTTCTGTGTCCTGATTGGGATTCGCAGAGTATATCCTTCCGAGCTCTCCAGTCACAGGAGAAGCAGGAGACACCTACTTCCACGGGAAACAGATACCACTCTTCTACCTTCCTGGCCACATTCCCTGCAGGATAGAAAGCCGCAGGCTTGGGCCTAACTGAGAAGCAACAAAACCCTTTGCTATGGCAGCAATGGAGTCCAGCGCGCCTCATAAAGCCGGGGCCGCTCCCCTCCACCCGGAGGATGCCGCAGCCAACTGGCAGGCAGGGTGGGCAAAGAGCCTAGGGGTGCTGCAGGCAACCTACGTGGCCCTCAGCTTTGACCGCAACACCTCCCAAGGTGGCCTTTCATTGAACCCTCGGTGTGTCCTGGCCCTCAACTTCCTGCTTCAGGCAGGATGTGGATCCAAAAGCTCCCCGTGATGATACACCCCCTGGGAGCCCAGGCTGGCACACTCCCTCCAGATCAGGTAAGACACCACCGCCCTATCCTGCCCCCTCCCTCGGAGGTCCAACCAAGGCCGAGGTGGAGGAAGAGGCGGGGGTGAGGGGCATGTGGCCCTGAGGGAACTCACCCGGCTCAGGGTCTCAACTCTCAAGTGCAGGAGATTTCCAAGGCCCCCATCTGGCCATCTCACATCCTGTGCCCCTCCTGAGTCGGGGGGCAGTGAGGGATCTGCTGCCCCCGAATACATGTGCCCAGGGCACGTGAGGGGGCCGGGGGTCGGCACGAGACACCTGTGCGGACTCGTCCATCCAGACGCTCACACACCACACATGCACACACAACCCACCGCACAGAACACATTTGTGACATACCACACACACATACGCCACACACACCCAACACACCCATACCACAGTCACACAGGGTTTCTGGACTCCTTTATCCTTCATTATCTTTCTGTGCTATTTCCTTGCCCT
Source organism: Paguma larvata (assembly GCA_030068075.1). Classification (NCBI taxonomy): domain Eukaryota; kingdom Metazoa; phylum Chordata; class Mammalia; order Carnivora; family Viverridae; genus Paguma; species Paguma larvata. The sequence goes on from JAINVK010001129.1 coordinate 90,349, forward strand.
GAGACGCCTATCCACCCTGCTAATGGCCCTCTCTTGCCTTTCAAACCCCTTCTGGTGTCGGTCCCTGGCCAACTTCCCTAACACCCCCACCAGATCCGAGCTGGGCCCGCATCTACTCCTTCCCAAACTTTCGGGACTGGTCCTCCAGATTCAGGCCGAGTGAAGGGAGACCACTTCCTTCTGGGCCCACTTGGTGGGGCCTGGGTATCCTCTCAGACCAAGCTCGGTTCCTGACGTTCGTGTTCCATCATCCCTAAGGGTTCAGTCCCTGTTTTGGTGAGATGTGTTGGTGCGCGCTGCTCCCTCAAGGCCACCGTCACCTGCACCTCCCCACCACGAGCATGGCCGACTCGAGGGAGCTCTGCGCGGAGGCTCCCACAGTGGCCCACTGTGGCTGTGGACACCGCCGACCCTGCCGCCTGCCGGGGCTGTCGGAAGGATGGTCGTTGCCACGCCACACGATGCCAAGCTCCCTGGAACAGGGCGCCCTGGGGGCACCTCTGTTCCTATCTCAGCCTAGCAAACGTGACCTTCTGAACCCGACACCTGTCCTGACAGTGCCCCGAATCTCTGTTTTGTTCTGTGTCCTGCTTGGGATACGCAGAGTTTACGCTTCAGAGTTCTCCGGTCACAGGAGAAGAAGGAGACACGTACCCTACCGGAGAGAGAAACCGCTCACTACATTCCTGGTCACACTCCAGGAAGGAAAGAAACCCACAGGCTTGGGCCTAACTAAGGAGCAACAAAACGTTACTATGGCAGCAATGGAGTCAAACCTGCCTCATAAAGCCGGGGCCGCCTCCCGCCTCACCCGGGGGCGCCCGCAGGCAACTGGCAGGCAGGGTGGTCAAAGAGCCTATGGGTGCTGCAGGCCACCTACGTGGCCTTCACCTTTGACCGAAACAACTCCCAAGGTGGCCTTTTAGTGAACCCGCGGTGGGTCCTGGCCCTCAACTTCCTGATTCACGCAGGATGTCGATCCGAAAGTTCCCCATGATGATGCACCCACTGGGAGCCCAGGCTGGCACGCTCCCTCCAGGTCAGGACGGAAACCACCGCCCTAACCTGCCCCCTCCCTAGGAGGTACCACCAAGGCCGAGGTGGAGGAAGAGGCGGGTGTGAGGGGCATGTGGCCCTGAGAGGCCTATCCCCGCTCAGAATCTCATCTATCAAGTGCAGGAGCTTTCCAAGGCCTCCATCTGGCCATCTCACATCCTGTGCCCCTCCTGAGTCGGGGGGCAGTGAGGGATCTGCTGCCCCCGAATCCATGTGCCCAGGGCACGTGAGGGGGCTGGGGGTCGGCACGAGACACCTGTGCGGACTCGTCCATCCAGACGCTCACACACCACACATGCACACACAACCCACCGCACAGAACACATTTGTGACATACCACACACACATACGCCACACACACCCAACACACCCACACCACAGGCACACACTCCACAAACACACACACCACAGGCACACAGTATTTCCGGACCCTTTCTCCTTCATAAACTTTCTGTGCTATTTCGTTGGCCTGGAGCCATCTCTCCACGCACCGCTAATGGCCCTCTGTTGACTTTCAAGAACCTGCTGGTGTCAGTCTCTAGTCGACCTCCCTAACACCCCCACCAGATCCGAGATGGGCCCGTGTCTACTCCTTCCCAAACTGCCGGGACTGGTCCTCCAGACTCAGGCCGAGGGAAGGGATACCACTCCCTCCTGGGCCCACTTGGTGGGGCCTGGGTCCCCTCTCAGACCAAGCTCGGTTAATGACGTTTGTGTTCCGTCATCCCTAAGCGTTCAGTCCCTGTTTTGGTGAGATGTGTTGGTCCCGCGCTGCTCCCAGAAGAACAACGTCACCTCCACGTCCCCTCAGCAAGCATGGCCAACACGAGGGAGCTCTGCACGGAGCCTGACTGTCCATCGTCAATGTCTGTCTGTTGTCTGTCTCTTCTGTGTGAGCTCATTTTCTGAAGGACCGGCAAAGGACCTAGGCAGAAGCGCTGGAGGGTCGCTGGTGGGGAGTGTAGGGAGACGTCCCTCACCCAGTCTGGAGGTTTCCGCCAAGTGCCTGAAGGGGCTGCTTGCGAGGGAAGCCGTCGGGAGGTTTCCGCCAAGGGCCTGAAGGGGCTGCTTGCGAGGGAAGCCGTCGGGAGGTTTCCGCCAAGGGCCTGAAGGGGCTGCTTGTGAGGGAAACCATCGGGATTGTTTCTAGGGGCCCTCTGTTTGTCTGTTTTGTGTGTGTCATTTTCTGGAGCATTGTGTGGCGGACTCAGGCTAATCCAAAGTTTTTAGAAAAACTGGCAGGACTTATTGATTTCTTAGATTCTGTTCTCTTTACCCATCAGCCCATATGGGAAGACTGCCAGCAGCTTTTGCAGGTCCTGTTCACGATTAAGGATAGGAAAAGAATCCTAGATGAGGCCTAAAAACTAGTTCCAGGTGCAGACGGGAATCCCACCCCCAACTAGGCACAGATAGATAACTCATTCCCCTTAACTCGGCCCGAGTGGGATTTTAATACGGCAGACAGTAAGGAGAGGCTCCGGGTCTACCGCCAGACTGTAATGGGGGGTCTCCGAATGGCTACTAGAAAGCCAACCAATCTGGCCAAGGTGGGGAACATACAACAAAAAAGGATGAGTCCCTGACAGCCATTTTGGAATGAATCATGGAGGTGTTCTGTGCCTGTACCCCTATGGATCCAGAGGCTCTGGAAAGCAAGGCAGTTGCTATCATGGCCTTTGTAAATCAATCGGCCGCAGACATCAGAAGGAAATGACAGAAAATATACAGACTGGAAGAAAAAAAACGCTGTAGGATTTGCTGGTAAGAGCCGAATAGTATACAACAACTGGGAGCCTCCTGAGGATAGGCAGGCTCACACCATGGAGGCTGCCAGCAGCAAACAGACACGAGACCTGGTCAGAATACTACTAGCTACCATTACCGACCATCCTGAGGAAGGAGACCGTCGTCTCTGGCAACTGGCTGATGACTCAAAAGGAGGTAAAGGAACCACCCGAGGTGGGGGGAAGCAGAGGCTGCAGAAATATCAGTGTGCATGCTGCAAGGAGATAGGGCATTGGGCCCAAGAATGTCCGAAGGGGGTCGCTGGGAAGAAAGGCAAGGCTAATCGAGTAAAAATCTTAGAGCTAGGTGAACTAAGTGACTAGGGGAGTCGGGGTTCGGACCCTCTCCCCGAGCCCAGGGTAACTCTTAAAGTGGAGGGGACCCCTGTTGACTTCCTTGTCGACATCGGAGCACAGTATTCAGTCCTCCACATCCCACGAGGAAAGTTAGTCAGCGAAAAGTCCTGGAGACTTTCAGACAAGGGGGGCCTCAGACCACCGATGGCAAGGGCCACCCCGTCCAGGTCCGAATCATTAAACTGGAGGATGGACTTTAAGACCACATAAAACTCTTTTCTCCACCAAGTGTGCTTCAGGCTGCCTTCAGGCTCCTTTAATCTGCCTTCAAGCCTCTAGGCCTCTGTGCCCCTTCTGTCCTCCCTTCCTCCACTTCCCGTTTCTGCAACCGCCTTGGGTGGAGCCTAGGTCTCTGCCTCTTCAATGCCTCAGGTACCATTATGCTCCCCATCGCTACATTGTTGTAAGGAAACAAACAAACAAACAAATGCCTTTTTAAATGTCCTCACTGTTTCCACAAGAGAAAATTATGAATGGGATTTCAAAAGTACACTGGTATAAAGTTAAAGTTCTGCTTTTCTCTCCATTTAAAACAAAGTTTTCTTGGACTGTTCAGCTCCTGATAAGATAATGTAAACAAAGATTTTTTCTCTTTCTAAGGGAAAACCAAAGTTTTGGTTTCATCTTTACTGGGTCTTTGATTGCGCGGTGAAACCTTCTTAATGTTAAAGGAGCTAGGTTTTACTAGCAGCCATATGATCTATGCATTGGCCGTTGGGATCTTTTACTACCACCTCAGTCAAATAAATAGGAGTTTTATGGATCTGTCTCTAAAGTTGTCAGTATTAAATGTGAAACTTTGTTCTACTGAGGTTTACTGAAGGTCAAGCAAGCCCATGTTATCTTTGTTCCAATTTGTTAGCAAAAGGAAGCCTGAAAGGGTTGGTCAACTTTGTCTGCCTTGTGGTTTGCGTGGGTAAAAGTTGGGATAGCTTTCAGGGTTCTTAGTAACCGAAAGTGTTGAAAGTTTGGCTTGCGTGAGAACTTGAGACTTATTCATTGACCATATAATGATAAAAAGCTGAAACACTAATTACTGGATGTAGATTTGTGCTTTGGACCTGTTGCAAAACTCTAAGGATATTGGGAACTGTTGAAAAACATATGTTATGCTAAATGGATTCATAAGGTTGCTATCTAACAAATTCTGATCTAACAGAGTTCACAATTGGTTACTACTTAGTTTTCAGTGAAGACTAATGTTTCTAGCAGTTAAAGTTCTGGGGAGTGTAAGAATGTTGGAAATAAGGAAAACAACTCTGTATGTAAGAAAGTAGGAGATGTGAAAGAAGGATATAAGAAATAGAAAGATGCTTTTGCTGAAGGTAAAAAGTAGTATTGTTCTAAATCAGACTGGTTATTTGGAAAGGAATGGCTTTGGACAAAATCTAAATGCCAAAGACAAGTTGTAGAAGGTTCGTGAAGGAAAAATCTTTCAAAAGGGGTATTTTATGTGTGGTCAGGACGAACTATGGTTAAAGACATAGATTTTAAATCTACACAGGATTAGGATTAAAATTTCTCCTCCTTTGATCCAGAGGCTGGGAAAATGTTGGCAATATTCTTGATAGCCTCCCTTTTTCTGTGGCTGTTCCAAATGTTTTCTCACTGTTCCCCTAGATCGGGAAGATTGTCCTGGATTTGCATTTGGGTGCCTTCTGAGAACGTTAAGCAGTCTTCTCAGAGGTGTCAATGGAAAATTTTGCCTCAGGGCATGAAAAATAGGCACATCCTCTGGCAAGGGGTTTGTGGATCAAGCTTTAAGACCAGTTTGGGTGTGCAGACCTTTAATGAGGCTTAATATGAGGCACCTTTAAATGGTAACATCTGCCCTTTATACCTAGAAAGATAGTTCCATCTTATTCAGCACAGCTGGCTACTTTACTAACAAAGGGGGCAAACCTAGTGATTGCCTATAGCAAAGGTCAATTAGAACCCTAGAGGCCTGAGGCCTAATGATCTTTGGCAGATGGATGTTACTCATGTTGTATCTTTTGGTAAACTCTCCTACGTGCATGTGTGTGTGTATCTTTTCTCATGTTATTGGCTTGGCTCATACAGGAGAGGCCTTTAAGGATGTGATCCAGCACGTTTGTCTATGCTTTTTCTACTTGGGAATTTCCAGGGCAATCAAAACGGACAATGCCCCTGCTTATACACCAGCCGCCTTCAAAAGATATAATAGGATGCAGTGTTAACATGGGGGCGAGTGTATACTTGTGTATTTCCACAGGACATGTGTTGAGAGCCAGTGGACTTGAGCAGTGTTTTGGGAGCCATAGGCCTTGAGCCATGTTGAGAGTCAGAGAACTTGAGCGGTGTAGTGGGAACCGAAGGCTTTGAGCGCAGCCTTTGTCCTTGAGTCGGACCGCAGCCAGGTCGTGTAGGGAGGTTCAGAATGCTTTTTCAAAGTTTAATATAGCAAAATACAGTTTGCCTGCTGAGAATTTGTGGAAGGAGACATGTCTTGTACGTACACTATCCTCAGAATGTGGATAAATACTCAAGTGAAAATAAACTCGTAGCTGGTGAGGCTTGGGAGCTCCAGCCCTCCCTTAAAACTGTGCCTTGTGTATCAGTTCATCCTCGCCCCCCGATCAGGAACCGTTCGATCAGCGACGGCTGGTCCGCCACAGACATGGACTCCCTTCTGTTTAATTCTGATACATTGGTACGGCCCTATGTCCAGCCTCCCCAAGCCACTGCCATCTCCTCCGGTTCCTTAAAGGATGACCCAAAGGGAGATGTAGAGACGCTTTTTTGGAACATCACTCCGACGCCTCCATGGCCCTCTACCTACGAGAGATGGAGGATAATACTCTCCAAGACCCTGAGTATGCTCTTTGGATAACAATCGGCCATAACGATGTGGAAGCAGTACTCACTCCAACCAGAGCGCTGCTGTTCCTACTTGGGGACAAAATGGAGAATCTGACAGATAAGGCGACTGCTCTTGTTGAGAGTCAAGGGATTTCCCTGCTTGCGAGGGAAGCCGTCGGGAGGTTTCCGCCAAGGGCCTGAAGGGACTGCTTGTGAGGGAAACCATCGGGATTGTTTCTAGGGGCCCTCTGTTTGTCTGTTTTTGGGTGTGTCATTTTGTGGAGCATTGTGTGGCGGACTCAAGCTAATCCAAAGTTTTTAGAAAAACTGGCAGGGCTTATTGATTTATTAGATTGTGTTCTCTTTACCCATCAGCCCATATGGGATGACTGCCAGAAGCTTTTGCAGGTCCTGTTCACGATTAAGGAGAGGAAAAGAATCCTCAATGAGGCCTAAAAACTAGTTCCAGGTTCAGACGGGGAATCTCACCACCAACTAGGCACAGATAGATAACTCATTCCCCTTAACTCGGCCCGAGTGGGATTTTAATACGGCAGACAGTAAGGAGAGGCTCCGGGTCTACCGCCAGACTCTAATGGGGGGTCTCCGAATGTCTACTAGAAAGCCAAAGAATCTGGCCATGGTGTTCTGGGCAAAACAGTGGGTCCTGGCCCTCAACTGCCTGCTTCACGCAGGATGTCGATCCTAAAGTTCCCCGTGATGATGCATCCACTGGGAGCCCAGGCTGGCATGCTCCCTCCAGGTCAGGTCGGACACCACCGCAATGAGCCTGCTCCCTCCCTCGGAGGTCCCACCAAGGCTGAGGTGGTGTTAGAGGCAAGGGAGAGGGGCATGTGGCCCTGATTGTCCTCTCCCCGCTCAGGGTCTTAACTATCAAGTGCAGGAGCTTTCCAAGGCCCCCAATTGGCCATCTCACATCCTGTTCCCCTCCTGAGTCGGAGAGCAGTGAGGGATCTACTGCCCCAAATACCACGTCCCCAGGGCACGTGTGGGTGGCCCGCACGAGACACCTGTGCGGACACGTCCATCTACACCCTCACACTCCACACATGCACACGCAACCCACCACACAGAACACATTTGTGACATACCACACACACATACATCACACACGCGCAAGACACCCACACTACAGGCACACACACCACAAGCACACACACCACAGGCACACAGGGTTTCTGGACTCCTTTCTCCTTCATGACCTTTCTGTGCTATTTCGTTGGCCTTTAGCGGCCTCTCCACCCACCTCTAATGGCACTCTCTTGCCTTTCGAGAACCTGTTGGTGTCAGTCTCTAGACGACCTCCCTAACCCCCCCACCAGATCCGAGCTGGGCCCGCGTCTACTCCTTTACAAACTGCCGGGACTGGTCCTCCAGAATCAGTCCAAGGGAAGGGAGACCACTCCCTTCTGGGCCCACTTGGTGGGCCTGGGTCTCCTCTCAGCCCAGGCTCGGTTCCTGTCGTTCGTGTTCCGTCATCCCTAAGGGTTCAGACCCTGTTTTGGTGAGATGGGTTGGTGTCGCGCTGCTCCCACAAAGCCACCGTCACCTCCACGTGCCCACAACGACCATGGCCAACTCAAGGGAGTTCTTCTTGGAGGCTGCCGCACTGGCCCGGTGTGGCGGTGGATACCGCCGTCCCTGGCGCCTGCCGGGGCCGTGTGAAGGATGAACGTCGCCACGCCACACACGCCAAGCTCCCTGGAACAGGGCGCTCTGGGCGCACCTGATTGTTCCTATCACAGCCTGGCAAACGTGACCTTCTGAACCCTGACACCAGTCCTGACGGCGCCCCGAATCACTGTTTTCTTCTGTGTCCTGCTTGGGATGGGCAGAGGTTACGCTTCCGAGCCCTCCGGTCACAGGAGAAGCAGGAGACACCTACCTCCACGGGAGAGAGAAACCGCTCCGCTACCTTCCTGGTCACACTCCAGGCAGGAAAGAGAGCCGCAGGTTTGGGCCTAACTGAGGAGCACAAAACGTTTCTATGGCAGCAGTGTAGTCCAGCCTGCCTCATAAAGCCGGGGATGCACCCCGCCCCACCCGGGGGGCCCCCGCAGCCAACTGGCAGGCAGGGTGGGCAAAGAGCCTAAGGGTGCTGCAGGCCACCTACGTGGCCCCTCAGCTTTGAACGAAACACCTCCCAAGGTGGCCTTTCAGTGAACCCGTGGTGGGTCTGGGTCCTCAACTTCCTGCTTCACGTAGGATGGCGATCCCAAGGTTCCCCGTGATGATGCACCCACTGGGAGCCCAGGCTGGCACGCTCCCTCCAGGTCAGGTCAGACACCACCGCCCTAGCCTGCCCCCTCCCGCGTAGGTCACCCAAGGCCGAGGTAGAGGAAGAGGCGTGGGTGAGGGGCATATGGACCTGAGGGGACTCTCCCGGCTCAGGGTTGCAACTATCAAGTGCAGGAGCTTTCCAAGGCCCCCATTTGGCCATCACACATCGTGATCCCCTCCTGAGTCAGGGAGCAGTGAGGGATCTCCTGCCCCAAATACGACATGCCCAGGACACGTGTGTGTGGCCCGCACGAGAAACCTGTGCAGACACGTCCATCCACACGCTCACACACAACACATGCATAAGCAACCCACCACACAGAACATATTTGTGACATCCCACAAACACATACACCACACACTCGCAACACACCCAGACCACAGTCACACACACACCACAAGCACACACACCACAAACACACAGGATTTCTGGACTCCTTTCTCCTTCATGACATTTCTGTGCTATTTCGTTGGCCTGCAGCCGCCTATCCACCCATCGCTAATGGCCCTCTCTTGCCTTTCAAGACCCTGCTGGTGACAGTCTCTAGACGACCTCCCTAACACCCACACCAGATCCGAGCTGGGCCAGCGTCTACTCCTTCGAAAACTTTCACTCCCTCTTGGGCCCACTTGGTGGGGCCTGGTTCCCCTCTCAGCCCAAGCTCGGTTCCTGACGTTCGTGTTCCGTCATCCCTAATGGTTCAGTCCCTGTTTTGGTTTGATGTGTTGGTCCCGCGCTGCTCCCACAAGGCCAACGTCACCTCCACGTCCCCACCAAGAGTATGGCCGACTCGAGGGAGCTCTGCGCGGAGGCTGCCGCACTTGCCCGGGGTCGCTGTGGACACCACAGACCCTGCCGCCTGCGGGGGCCGTCGGAATTATGGAAGCCGCTCTCCACACGACGCCAAGCTCCCTGGAACAGGGCGGTCTGGGCGCACCTCCCTGTTCCTATCACAGCCTGGCAAACGTGACCTTCTTAACCCCGAAACCGGGCATGACAGTGCCCCGAATCTCTGTTTTGTTCTGTGTCCTCCTTGGGATGCACAGAAGTTTCGCTTCAGTGTTCTCTGGTCACAGGAGAAGAAAGAGACACCTACCTCCACGGGAGACAGAAACCGCTCCACTACATTCCTGGTCACACTCCAGGCAGGATAGAAAACCGCAGGCTTGGGCCTAACTGAGGAGCAACAAAACGTTGCTATGGCGGCAATGGAGTCCAGCCTGCCTCATAAAGCCGGGGCAGCCCTCCGCCCGCCTGTGGGCCCCCGCAGCCAACTGGCAGTCAGGGTGGGCAAAGAGCCTAAGGGTGCTGCAGGCCACCTACGTGGCCCTCAGCTTTGACAACAATACCTCCCAAGGTGGACTTTCAGTGATTCCGCGTTGGGTCCTGGGCCACAACTCTCTGCTTCACGCAGGATGTCGATCCCAAAGCTCCCCATGATTCTGCACCCATTGGGAGCCCAGGCTAGCACGCTCCCTCCAGGTCAGTTCGGACACCACCGCCCTGAGCTTGCCCCAACCCTCGGAGATCCCACCATGGCCGAGGTGTAGGAAGAGGCGGGGGTGAGGGGCATGTGGCCCTGAGGAGACTCTCCCCGATCAGGGTCTCAACTATCAAGTGCAGGAGCTTTCCACGGCCTCCATTTGGCCATCTCACATCCTGTTCCCCTCCTGAGTCGTGGGGCAGTGAGGGATATTCTGCCCCCGAATCCATGAGCCCAGCGCACGTGAGGGGACCGGGGGCCGGCACGAGACACCTGTGCAGAAACTTCCATCCAGACTCTCACACACCACACATGCACATGCAACCCACCGCACAGAACACATTTGTGACATACCACACACACATACGTCACACAAGCCCAACACAACCACACCACAGGCACACAGGGTTTCTGGACTCCTTTCTTCCTCATGACCTTTCTGCGCTTTTTCCTGGCCATGAGCCGCCTCTCCAGCCCCTGCTAATGGCCCTCTCTTGCCTTTCAAGCCCCTTCTGGTGTCAGTCCCTAGACGACCTCCCTAAAACCCCCACCAGATCTGAGCTGGACCCGCATCTACTCCTTCCCAAACTGTCGGGACTGGTCCTCCAGACTCAGGCCGTGGGAAGGGAGCCCCACGGTCTCCCTCTTGGGCCCACTTGGTGGGGCCTGGGTCCCCTCTCAGCCCAAGCTCGGTTCCTGACGTTCGTGTTCCGTCATCCCTGAGGTTTCAGTCCCTGTTTTGGTGACATGTGTTGGTGCCGCGCTGCACCCACAAGGATAACGTAACCTCCACGTCGCCACCACGAGCATGGCCGACTCGAGGGAGCTCTGTGCAGAGGCTGCCGCCCTGGCCCAGTGTGGCTGTGGACACCGCCGACCCTGCCGCCTGTCGGGTCCGTCGGAATGATGGATGCCGCCACGCCACACGACGCCAAGCTCCTTGGAACAAGGCGTCCTGGGGGCACCACCCTGTACCTATCACAGCCTGGCAAACGTGACCTTCTGAACCCCAAAACCCGACCTGACATTGCCCGGAATCTGTGTTTTGTTTTGTGTCCCCCTTGGGATGCGCAGAGGTTAAGCTTCCGAGTTATCCGGTCACAGGAGGAGAAGGAGACATGTACCGAACGGGAGACAGAATCCGCTCCACTACATTCCTGGTCACACTCCAGCCAACTGGCAGGCAGGGTGGGCAAAGACCCTAAGGGTGCTGCAGGCCAGTTACGTGGCCCTCAGCTTTGACCGCAACACCTCACAAAGTGGCCTTTCATTGAACACTCGGTGGGTCCTGGCCCTCAACTTCCTGCTTCACGCAGGATGTCGATCGTAAAGTTCCCCGTGATAATGCACCCCCTGGGAGCCCAGGCTGGGACGCTCCCTCCAGGTCAGTTCAGACACCACCGCAATGAGCCTGCCCCCTCCCTTGGAGGTCCAACCAAGGCCGAGGTGGAGGAAGAGGCGAGGAAGAGAGGCATGTGGCACTGATGGGCAACCCACCACAACACATACACCACACACTCGCAACACACTCACACCACATGCACACACACGACAAGCAAACACACCACAGGCACACAGGGTTTCTGGACTCCTTTCTCCTTCATGACCTTTCTGTGTTATTTCATTGGCCAGGACACGCCTCTCCACACACCGCTAATGGCCCTCTGTAGCCTTTCAAGACCCTGCTGGTGTCAGTCTCTAGACGACCTCCCTAACACCATCACCAGATCCGAGTTGGGCCCGCGCCTGCTCCTTCCCAATCTGCCGGGACTGCTCCTCCATACTCATGCCGAGGGAAGGGAGACCACTGCCTTCTGGGCCGACTTGGTGGGGCCTGGGTCCCCTCTCAGGCCATGCTCGGTTCCTGACGTTCGTGTTCCTTCATTCCTAAGGGTTCAGTCCCTGTTTTGGTGAGATGTGTTGGTCCCGCGGTGCTTCCACAAGGCCACCGTCATCTCAACGTCCCCACCACGAACATGGCCGACACGAGGGAGCTCTGCGCGGATGCTGCAGCAATGACCCGGTGTGGCTGTGGACACCGACGACCCTGGCGACAGTCGGCGCCGCCGGAAGGATGGACGTCGCCACCCCACACAACGCAAGCTCCCTGGAACAGGGCGCACTGGGCGCACCTGCTTGTTCCTATCACAGCCTGGCAAACGTGACCTTCTGAACCCCGACACCGGTCCAGACAGCGCCCTGAATCTCTGTTTTGTTCTGTGTCCTGCTTGGGATGCGCAGAGGTTACGCTTCCGAGTTCTCCGGTCACAGGAGAAGCAGGAGACACGTACCCTACGAGAGACAGAAACCGATCCACTACCTTCCTGGTCACACTCCAGGCAGGATAGAAAGCCGCAGGCTCGGGCCTAACTGAGGAGCAACAAAACCCGTTGCTATGGTAGCAATGGAGTCCAGCGTGTCTCAAAAAGCCGGGGCCGCCCCCCTCCACCTGGAGGCCCCCGCAGCCAACTGGCAGGCATGGTTGGCAAAGAGCCTAAGGGTGCTGCGGGCCAATTACGTGGCCCTCAGCTTTGACCAAAACACCTCCCAAGGTGGCCTTTCATTGAACCCGCGTTGGGTCCTGGCCCTCGACTTCCTGCTTCACGCAGGATGGCGAATCAAAAGTTCCCCGTGAGGATGCACCCACTGGGAGCCCAGGCTGGCACGCTCCATCCAGGTCAGGTCGGACAAAAACGCCCTGAGCCTGCCCCCTCCCTCGGAGATCCCACCAAGGCCGAGGTGGAGGAAGAGGCGGGTGAGAGGGGCATGTGGCCCTGAGAGGCCTGTCCCCACTCAGGGTCTCAACTATCAAGTGCAGGAGCTTTCCAAGGCCTCCATTTGGCCATCTCACATCCTGTTTCCCTCCTGAGTCGGGGGGCAGTGAGGGATCTGCTGCCCCTGAATACATGTGCCCAGGGCACGTGAGGGGGCCGGGGGTCGGCACGAGACACCTGTGCGGACACGTCCATCCAGACGCTCACACACCACACATGCAAACGCAACCCACCGCACAGAACACATTTGTGACATACCACACACACATACGTCACACACCCCAACACACCCACACCACAGTCACACAGGGTTTCTGGACTCCTTTATCCTTCATGACCTTTCTTTGCTAATTCCTTTCCCTGAGCTGCCTCTCCACCCCCGCTAATGGCCTTCTCTTGCCTTTCAAGCCTCTTCTGGTGTCAGTCCCTAGACGACCTCCCTAACACCCCCACCAGATCCGAGCTGGGTCCACATATACTCATTCCCAAACTGTCGGGACTGGTCCTCCAGACTCATGCCGAGGGAAAGGAGCCCCATGGTCTCCCTCCTGGGCCCACTTGGTGGGGCTTGGTTCCCCTCTCAGCCCAAGCTCGGTTCCTGACATTCGTATTCCGTCATCCCTAAGGGTTCAGTCCCTGTTTTGGTGAGATGTGTTGGTCTCCCGCTGCTCCCACAAGGCCAACATCAGCTCCACGTCCCCACCACGAGCTTGGCCGACATGAGGGAGTTCTGCGCGGAGGCTGCCGCACTGGCACGGGGTCGCTGTGGACACCGCAGACCCTGCCGCCTGCGGGGGCCGTCGGAATGATGAAAGCCGCCACGCCACACGACGCCAAGCTCCCTGAACAGGGCGTCCTGGGCGCACCTCCCTGTTTCTATCACAGCCTGGCAAACGTGACCTTCTGAGCCCCGACACCGGACCTGACAGTGCCCCGAATCTCTGTTTTTTTCTGTGTCCTGCTTGGGATGCGCAGAGGTTACGCTCCGAGTTCTCCGGTCACAGGAGAAGAAGGAGACACGTACCGCACGGGAGACAGAAACCGCTACACTACCTTCCTGGTCACTCTCCAGGCAGGATAGAATGCTTAGGCTTGGGTCTAACTGAGGAGCAACAAAACCGTTGGTATTGGCAGGAATGGAGTCCAGCGTGCCTCATAAAGCCGGGGCCGCCCCCTGCCGCACCTGGTGGTCCACGCGGCCAACTGGCGTGCAGGGTGGGCAAAGAGCCTAGAGGTGCTGCAGGCCACTTACGTGGCCCTCATCTTTGACCACAACACCTCACAAGGTGGCCTTTCATTGAACCCTCGGTGGGTTCTGAACCTCAACTTCCTGCTTCACACAGGATGTCGATCCTAAAGTTCCCCGTGATGATGCACCCCCTGGGAGCCCAGGCTTGCATGCTCCCTCCAGGTCCGGTCGGACACCACCGCAATGAGACTGCCCCCTCCCTCAGAGGTCCCTCCAAAACCGAGGTTGAGGAAGAGGCGAGGGAGAGGGGCATGTGGCCCGGATGGGCCTCGCCCCGCTCAGGGTCTCAACGATCAAGTGCAGGAGCTTTCCAAGGTCCCCATTTGGCCATCTCACATCCTGTTCCCCTCCTGAGTACGGGAGCAGTGAGCGATCTGCTGCCCCAAAAACCACGTGCCCAGGGCTCGTGTGGTGGCCCGCACAAGACACCTGTGCGGACACGTCCATCCACACGCTCACACACCACACATGCACACGCAACCCACCACACAGAACACATTTGTGACATGACACACACACACACACCACACACTCGCAACACAACCACACCACAGGCACACACACCACAAGCACACACACCACAGGCACACAGGGTTTCTGGACTCCTTTCTCCTTCATGACTTTTCTGTGCTATTTCCTTGCCCTGAGATGCCTCTCCACTCGCGCTAATGGCCCTCTCTTGCCTTTCAAGACCCTGCTGGTGTCAGTCTCTAGACGACCTCCCTAAAACCCCGACCAGATCCGAGCTGGGCCCGCATCTACTCCTTCCCAAAATGCCGGGACTGGTCCTCAAGACTCAGGCAGAGGGAAGGGAGCCCCATGGTCTCCTTCCTGGGCCCACTTGGTGGGGCTTGGGTCCCCTCTCAGCCCAAGCTCGTTTCCTGACGTTCGTGTTCCATCATCCATAAGGGTTCAACCCTGTTTTGGTGAGATGTTTTGGTGCTGTTCTGCTCCCACAAGGCCAACGTCACCTCCACGTCCCCACCAGGAGCATGGCGCACTCGAGGGAGCTTTGCCCGGAGGCTGCCGCACTGGCCCGGTGTTGATGTGGACACCGCCGTCCCTGCCGCCTCCCGGTGCCTTCGGAAGGATGGACGTCGCCACGCCACACCACGCCAAGCTCCTGGAACAGGGCGTCCTGGGAGCACCTGCTTGTTCCTATCACAGTCTGGAAAACGTGACCTTTGAACCCCGACACCAGTCCTGACGGCCGCCCCGAATCACTGTTTTGTTCTGTGTCCTGCTTGGGATGCGGAGAGTTTACGCTTCCGAGCTCTCCGGTCACAGGAGAAGCAGGAGACACCTACCTCCACGGGAGACAGAAATCGCTCCACTACCTTCCTGGTCACACTCCAGGCAGGATAGAAAGCCGCAGGCTCGGTCCTAACTGAGGAGCAACAAAACCCGTTGCTATGGCAGCAATGGAGTCCAGCGTGCCTCAAAAAGCCGGGGCTGCCCCCCTCTACCCGGAACTCCCCGCAGCCAACTGGCGGGCAGTGTGGGCAATGAGCATAGTGGTGCTTCAGCCACTTACGTGGCCCTCAGCTTTGACCGCAAGACCTCACAAGGTGGCCTTTCATTGAACCTGCGGTGGGTCCTGGCCCTCAATTTCCTGCTTCAGGGAGGATGTCGATCATAAAGTTCCCCGTGATGATGCACCCCCTGGGAGCCCAGGCTGGCACGCTCCCTCCAGGTCAGGTCGGACACCACCGCAATGAGCCTGCCCCCTCCCTTGGAGGTCCCACCAACGCTGAGGTGGAGGAAGAGGCGAGGGAGAGGGGCATGTGGCCCTGATGGAACTCTCCCGGCTCAGGGTCTCAACTATCAAGTGCAGGAGCTTTCCAAGACCTCCATTGGGCCATCTCACATATGTTCCCCTCCTGAGACCGGGAGCAATGAGGGATCTGCTGAACCAAATACCACGTCCCAGGGCACGTGTGGGTGGCCCGCACGAGACACCCATGCGGTCACGTCCATCCACACACTCACACACCACACATGCACACGCAACCCACCACACAGAACACATTTGTGACATACCACACACACATAAACCACACACGCGCAACACACCCACACCTCAGGCACACACACCAAAAGCACACACACCACAGGCACACAGGTTTTCTGGACTCCTTTCTCCTTCATAACCTTTCTGTGCTATTTCCTTGGCCTGGAGCCGCCTCTCCACGCACCGCTAATGGCCTTCTGTTCCCTTTCAAGACCCTGCTGGTGTCAGTCTCTAGACGACCTCCCTAAAACCCCCAACAGACCCGAGCTGGGCCCGCGTCTACGCCTTCCCAAACTGCCGGGACTGGTCCTCCAGACTCTGGCCGAGGGAAGGGAGACCACACATTTCTGGGCCCACTTGGTGGGGCCTGGGTCCCCTCTCAACCCAACTCGGTTCCTGACGTTCGTGTTCCGTCAACCCTAAAGGTTCAGTCCCTGTTTTGGTGAGATGTGTTGGTGCCGCACTGCTCCCACAAGGCCACCGTCACCTCCACGTCCCCACCACGAGCATGGCCGACTCGAGGGAGCTCTGCACGGAGGCTCCCACACTGGCCCGGTGTGGCTGTGGACACCGCCGACCCTTCCGCCTGCCGGGGTCGTCGGAAGGAAGGACGTCGCGACGCCACACCATGCGAAGCTCCCTGGAACAGGGCGCCGTTGGCGCACCTCACTGTTCCTACCACAGCCTGGCATACGTGACCTTCTGCGCACGACACCGGTCCTGACAGCGCCCCGAATCACTGTTTTGTGCTGTGTCCTGCTTGGGATGGGCAGAGTTTACGCTTCTGAGTTCTCTTGTCACAGGAGAAGGAGACACATACCGCCACGGGAGACAGAATCCACTCCACTAACTTCGTGGTCACACTCCAGGCAGGATAGAATGTCGCAGGCTTGGGCCTAACTGAGGAGCAACAAAACGTTGCTATGGCAGCAATGGAGTCTAGCCTGCTTCATAATGCCGGGGCTGTCCCCCGCACCACCCGGGGGCCTAAACAGCCAACTGGCAGGCAGGGTGGGTAAAGACCTTAAGGGTGCTGCAGGCCACCAACGTGGCCCTCAGCTTTGACCACAATACCTCCCAAGGTGGACTGTCAGTGAACCCGCAGTCGGTCCTGGCCCTCAACTTCCTGTTTCACACAAGATGTCGATCCCAAAGTTCCCCGTGATGATGCACCCACTGGGAGCCCAGGCTGGCACGCTCCTTCCTGGTCAGGTCGGACACCACCGCCGTTGCCAGCACCCTCCCACAGAGGTACCACCAAGGCCGAGGTGGAGGAAGAGGCGGGGGTGAGGGACATGTGGCCCTGAGAGGCCTATCCCCGCTCAGGATCTCATCTATCAAGTGCTGGAGCTTACCCAGGCCTCCATCTGGCCATCTCACATCCTGTTCCCCTCCTGAGTCGGGGGGCAGTGAGGGATCTGCTGCCCCCGATCCATGTGCCCAGGGCACGTGATGGGGCCGGGGGTCGGCAGGAGACACCTGTGCGGACACGTCCATCCAGACACTCACACACCACACATGAACATGCAACCCACCGCACAGAACACATTTGTGACATACCACACACACATACGCCACACACGCCCAACACACCCTCACCACAGTCAAACAGGGTTTCTGGACTCATTTCTCCTTCATGACCTTTCTGTGCTATTTCCTTGCCCTGACCCGCTCTCCACCCCCGCTAATGGCCCTCTCTTGCCTTTCAAGCCCCTGCTGGTGTCAGTTCCTAGACGACCTCCCTAACACCCCCAACAGATCCGAGCTGGGCCCGCATCTACTCCTTCCCAAACTGTCGGGACTGGTCCTCCAGTCTCATATCGAGGGATGGGAGCCCCATGGTCTCCCTCCTGGGCCCACTTGGTGGGGCCTGGGTCCCCTCTAAGCCCAAGCTCGGTTTCTGACGTTCGTGTCCCGTCATCCCTAATGCTTCAGTCCCTGTTTTGGTGAGATGTGTTGGTCCCGCGCTGCTCCCACAAGGACAAAGTCACCTCCACGTCCCCACCACGAGCATGGCCGACTCGAGGTAGCTCTGCGCGGAGGCTGCCGCACTGGCCCGGGGTCGCTGTGGATACCGCAGACCCTGCCGCCTGCGGTGGCCGTCAGAATGAAGGAAGCCGCCACGCCACACGACGCCAATCTCCCTGGAACAGGGCGTCCTGGCGCACCTCCCTGTTCCTATCACAGCCTGGCAAACGTGACCTTCTGAACTCCGAATCCGGACCTGACAGTGCCCCGAATCTCTGTTTTGTTCTGTGTCCTGCTTGGGATGCGCAGAGGTTACGCTCCGAGTTCTCCGGTCACAGGAGAAGAAGGAGACACGTACCGCACGGGAGACAGAAACTGCTCCACTTTATTCCTGGTCACACTCCAGGCAGGATAGAAAGCCGCAGGCTTGGGCCTAACTGAGGAGCAACAAAACGTTACTATGGCAGCAATGGAGTCCAGCCTACCTCATAATGCCTGGGCCGCCCCCCACATCACCTGGGGGCCCCCGCATCCAACTGGCGGGTAGGGTGGGCAAAGAGCTTAAGGAAGCTCTAGGCCACCCATCTGGCCCTCAGCTTTGACCGAAACACCGTTCAAGGTGGCCTTTCATTGAACCCGCGGTGGGTCCTGGCCCTCAACTTCCTGCTTCACGCAGGATGACGATCCTAAAGCTCCCCGTGTTGATGCACCCACTGGGAACCCAGGCTGGCACGACCATCCAGGTCAGGTCGGACACCAACGCCCTGCGCCTGCCCCCTCCCTCGGAGATCCCACCAAGGCCGAGGTGGAGGAAGAGGCGGTGATGAGGGACATGTGGCCCTGAGGGGCCTCTCCCCGCTCAGGGTCTCAACTATCAAGTGCAGGCTTTCCAAGGCCCCCATTTGGCCATCTCACATCCTGTTCCCCTCCTGAGTCGGATGGCAGTGAGAGATCTGCTTCCACAAAAACCACGTGCCCAGGGCACGTGTGGCTGTCCCGCACAGTGACATCTGTGCGGACACGTCCATCGCCAAGCTCACACACCACACATGCACACGCAACCCACCACACAGAATACATTTGTGACATACCACACACACATACAGCACACACTCCCAACACACCCACACCACAGGCACACACCACAAGCACACACACCACAGGCACACACCACAAGCACACACACCACAGACACACAGGGTTCTGGACTCCTTTCTCCTTCATGACCTTTCTGTGCTATTTTCTTGGCGTGGTGCCGCCTCTCCACTCACCACTAATGGCCCTCTCTTGCCTTTCAAGCCCCTGCTGGTGTCAGTCCCTAGACGACCTCCCTAACACCCACACCAGATCTAAACTTGGCCCGCGTCTTCTCCTTCCCAAACTGCTGGGACTGGTCCTCCAGACTCAGGACAAGGGAAGGGAGACCCATGGTCTGCCTCCTGGGCCCACTTGGTGGGGCCTGGGTCCCCTCTCAGCCCAAGTTCAGGTTCCTGACGTTCGTGTTCCGTCATCCCGAAGGGCTCAGTCCCTGTTTTGGTGAGATGTGTTGGTGCTGCGCTGCTCCCACTAGGCAACCATCACCTCCACGTCTCCACCACGAGCATGGCTGACTCGAGGGATCTCTGCGCGGAGGCTGCCGACTGGCCCGGTGTGGCTGTTGATACCGCATACCCTGCCGCCTACCGGGGCCGTCGGAAGGATGGACGTCGCCACGCCACACCACGCCAAGCTCCCTGGAAAAGGGCGTCCTGGGCGCACCTCCCTGTTCCTATCACAGTGTGGCAAACGTGACCTTCTAAACCCCGAAACCGGACCTGACAGTGCCCGGAATATCTGTTTTGTTCTGTGTCCTGCTTGGGATGCGCAGAGGTTACGCTTCCGAGTTCTCCGGTCACAGGAGAAGAAAGAGACACGTACCCCACGGGAGACAGAAACCTCTCCACTACCTTCCTTGTTACACTCCAGGCAGGATAGAAAGCCGCAGACTTGGGCCTAACTGAGGAGCAACAAAACGTTGCTATGGCAGCAATGGATTCCAGCCTGCCTCATAAAGCCGGGGCCGCCTCCCGCCCCACCCGGGGGCGGCCGCAGCCAACTGGCAGGCAGGGTGGGCTAAAGAGACTAAGGGTGCTGCAGGCCACCTACGTGGCCCTCAACTTTGACCACAATACCTCCCAAGGTGGACTTTCAGTGAACCCGCAGTGGGTCCTGGCCCTCAAATTCCTGTTTCACGCAAGATGTCGATCCCATAGTTCCCCGTGGTGATGCACCCACTGGGAGCCCAGGCTGGCACGGACCCTCCAGGTCAGGACGGACACCACCGCCCTAGCCTGCCCCCTCCCTCGGAGGTACCACCAAGGCCGAGGTGGAGCAAGAGGCGGGGGTGAGGGGCATGTGGCCGGGCCACTCCCCGCTCAGGGTCTCAACTCAACTATCAAGTGCAGGAGCTTTCCAAGGCCCCCATTTGGCCATTTCACATCCTGTTCCCCTCCTGACCCGGGAGCAGTGAGGGATCTCCTGCCCCAAAAACCACGTGCGCAGGGCACATGTGGGTGGCCGCACGAGACACCTGTGCGGTCACGTCCATCCAAACGCTCACACACCACACATGCACACGCAACCCACCACACAGAACACATTTGTGACATACCACACACACATACACCACACACGCGCAACACACCCACACCACAGGCTCACACACCAGAAGCACAAATACCACAGGCCCACAGGTTTTCCGGAATCCTTTCTCCTTCCTAACCATTCTGTGCTATTTCGTTGGCCTGCAGCCGCCTCTCCACCCACCGCTAATGGCCCTCTGTTGCCTTTCAAGACCGGGCTGGTGTCAGTCTCTAGACGACCTCCCTAACACCCCCACCAGATCCGAGCTGGGCCCACGACTACTCCTTCCCAAACTGCGGGAACTGCTCCTCCAGACTCAGGCCGAGGGAATGGAGCCCCATGGTCTCCCCCCTGGGTCCACATGGTGGGACCTGGGTCCCCTCTCAGCCCAAGCTCGGTTCCTGACGTTCGTGTTCCGTCATCCCCAAGGGTTCAGTCCCTTTTTTAGTGAGATGTGTTAGTGCCGTGCTGCTCCCACAAGGCCAACGTCACCTCCAGGTCCCCACCACGAACATGGCCGACTCGAGGGATCTCTGCGCGGAGGCTGCCGCACTGGTCCGGTGTGGCTGTGGACACAGCCGACCCTGCCGCCTGCCGGGACCGTCGGAATGATGGAAGCCGCCACGCCACACCACGTCAAGCTCACTGGAACAGGGCGCCCTTGGCGCACCTGCCTGTTCCTATCACAGCCTGGCCAACGTGACCTTCTGAACCCTGACACCGATCCTGAAAGTGCTCCGAATCTCTGTGTTGCTCTGTGTCCTTCTTGGGATACTCACAGTTTACACTTCTGATTTCTCCGGTCACTGGAGAAGAAAGACACACCTACCTCCACGGGAGACAG
Source organism: Paguma larvata (assembly GCA_030068075.1). Taxonomy (NCBI): domain Eukaryota; kingdom Metazoa; phylum Chordata; class Mammalia; order Carnivora; family Viverridae; genus Paguma; species Paguma larvata. The sequence continues at coordinate 111,622 of JAINVK010001129.1, forward strand.
AAATTGCTCCACTATCTTCCTGGTCACAGTGCATACGGGATAGAAAGCCGCACGCTCGGGCCTAAATGAGGAGCAACAAAACCAGTTGCTATGGCAGCAATGGAGTCCAGCGCGCCTCATAAAACCGGGGGCGCCCCCTCCACCCGGGGTCCCCAAAGCCAACTAGCGGGCAGAGTGGACAAAGAGCCTAGGGGTGCTGCAGGCCACCGACGTTGCCCTCAGGTTTGACCGCAACACATCCCAAGGTGGCCTTTCATTGAACCCGCGGTAGGTCCTGGCCCTCAACTTCCTGCTAAACGCAGGATGTAGATCCCAAGGGTCCCTGTGATGATGCACCCACTGGGAGCCCAGGCTGGCACGCTCCCTCCAGATCAGGACGGACACCACCGCCCTAGCCTGCCCACTCCCTCAGAGGACTACCAAGGCTGAGGTGGAGGAAGAGGCGGGGGTGAGGGGCATGTGGCCCTGAGAGGCCTATCCCGGCTCAGGATCTCATCTATCATGTGCAGGAACTTTCCAAGGCCTCCATCTGGCCATCTCACATCCTGTTCCCCTCTTGAGTCGGGGGGCAGTGAGGGATCTGATGCCCCCGAATACATGTTCCAAGGGCACATGAGGGGGCCGGGGGTCGCCAAGAGACACATGTGCAGACACGTCCATCCAGACGCTCACACAACACACATGAACATGCAACCCACCGCACATAACACATGTGTGACATACCACACACACATACGCCAAACAAGCCTAACACACCCACACCACAGTCACACAGGGTTTCTGGACTCCTTTAACCTTCATGACCTTTCTGTGCTATTTCCTTGCCCTGAGCGGCCCCTCCACCCCCGCTAATGTCCCTCTCTTGCCTTTCAAGCCCCTTCTGGTGTCAGTCCCTAGACGACCTCCCTAACACCCCCACCAGATCCGAGCTGGGCCCGCATCTACTCCTTCCAAACCTACGGGACTGGTCCTCCAGACTCATGCCGATGGAAGGGAGCCCCATGGTCTCCCCCCTGGGCCCACTTGGTGGGGCCTGGTTCCCCTTTCGTCATCCCTAAGGGTTCAGTCTCGGTTTTGGTGAGATGTGTTGGTCCCGGGCCGCTCCCACAAAGCCAACATCATCTCCACCTCCCCACCACAAGTATGTCCGACTCGAGGGAGCTCGGCGCGGAGGCTTCCACACTGGCCCGATGTGACTGTGGACACCGCAGACCCTGCTGCATACCGGGGCCTTCGGAATGATGGACGCCGCCATGCCACACCACGCCAAGCTCCCTGGAACAGGGCGCCCTGGGCGCAACTCCCTGTTCCTATCACAGCCTGGCAAACGTGACATTCTAAACCCCACACCGGTCATGACAGCGCCCCGAATCTCTGTTTTTCTCTGTGTCCTGCTTGGGCTGCGCAGAGGTTACGCTTCCGAGTTCTCCGGTGACAGGAGAAGCAGGAGACACCTACCTCCACGGGAGACAGAAACCTCTCCACTACCTTCGTGGTCACACTCCAGGCAGGATAGAAAGCCGCAGGCTCGGGCCTAACTGAGGAGCAACAAAACCTGTTGCTATGACAGCAATGGAGTCCAGCGTGCCTCAAAAAGCAGGGCCGCCCCCCTCCACCGGCAGGCCCGCGCAGCCAACTGGCGGGCAGGGTGGGCAAAGAGCCTAGGGGAGCTGCAGGCCACTTAAGTGGCACTCAGCATTGACCGCAACAGCTCCCAAGGTTGCCTTTCATTGAACCCGCGGTGGTGTTAGGGCAATCGGGATTATAAAGACTAAGACCAAATCAATTAGGATCCACCCCTCAATAGACCAGCCCGGACCAATTAATCAGATTCCACTTCTCACCAGACCAGCTGGGACCAATCCTTAGAGCACCCGGATCCACCCAAATAGAGACACCTGTTTCCTGCCTTCAAAGCTAGAGACACCTCTTTCCCGCCTTGGAAGGGAACAGGACCCTGACCTCAGCCAATCGGTTAGGGCCACGACCATCACCATTCCCACTACTCCTTTAAAACACTAGCACCTTGGGAAACTCTCTCTCTCTCTCTCGACCCACTGCTGCATCGGTGCGTTAGGAGATTGAGCTCGAGCTAGCTCGATTAAAGGCTCTTTGTTCTTCCATCGGACTCGGCTCCCTGGTGGTTCTTGGGGTCCCCGAATTCTGGGCATAACATATGGGGGCTCGTCCGGGATACCCCAAAACCCCCGAGGGACTCCCGACCCGAAGAGCCTGACTGTCCATGGTCAATGTCTGTCTGTTGTCTGTGTCTCCTGTGTGAGCTCATTTTCTGAAGGACCGGCAAAGGACCTAGGCGGACGCGCTGGAGGGTCGCTGGTGGGGAGTGTAGGGAGACGTCCCTCACCCCGTCTGGAGGTTTCCACCAAGAGCCTGAAGGGGCTGCTTGCGAGGGAAGCCGTCGGGAGGTTTCCGCCAAGGGCCTGAAGGGGCTGCTTGTGAGGGAAACCATCGGGATTGTTTCTAGGGGCCCTCTGTTTGTCTGTTTTTGTGTGTGTCATTTTGTGGAGCATTGTGTGGTGGACTCAAGCTAATCCAAAGTTTTTAGAAAAACTGGCAGGGCTTATTGATTTCTTAGATTCTGTTCTCTTTACCCATCAGCCAATATGGGATGACTGCCAGCAGCTTTTGCAGGTCCTGTTCACGATTAAGGAGAGGAAAAGAATCCTCGATGAGGCCTAAAAACTAGTTCCAGGTGCAGACGGGAATCCCACCACCAACTAGGCACAGATAGATAACTCATTCCCCTTAACTCGGCCCGAGTGAGATTTTAATACAGCAGACAGTAAGGAGAGGCTCCGGGCCTACCGCCAGACTCTAATGGGGGGTCTCCGAATGGCTACTAGAAAGCCAACCAATCTGGTCAAGGTGGGGAACATACAACAAAGAAAGGATGAGTCCCCGACAGCCTTTTTGGAATGAATCATGGAGGTGTTCTGTGCCTGTACCCCTATGGATCCAGAGGCTCTGGAAAGCAAGACAGTTGCTATCATGGCCGTTGTAAATCAATCGGCCGCAGACATCAGAAGGAAATTACAGAAAATATACAGACTGGGAGAAAAAAAAGTCTGCAGGATTTGCTGGTAATAGCCGAAAACTATACAACAATTGGGAGTCTCCTGAGGATAGGCAGGCTCACACCATGGAGGCTGCCAGCAGCAAACAGACACGAGACCTGGTCAGAATTCTACTAGCTACCATTGCCGACCATCCTGAGGAAGGAGACCGTCGTCTCTGGCAACTGGCTGGTGACTCAAAAGGAGGTAAAGGGACCACCAGAGGTGGGGGGAAGCAGAGGCTGCAGAAAGACCAGTGTGCATGCTGCAAGGAGATAGGGCATTGGGCCCAAGAATGTGCGAGGGGGGTCGCTGGGAAGAAAAGCAAGGCTAATCGAGTGAAAATCTTAGAGCTATGGGAACTAAGTGATTAGGGGAGTCGGGGTTCGGACCCTCTCCCCTAGCCCAGGGTAACTCTTAAAGTGGAGGGGACCCCTGTTGACTTCCTTGTCGACATCGGAGCACAGTATTCAGTCCTCCACATCCCACGAGGAAAGTTAGCCAGCGAAAAGGCCTGGATACTTTCAGATAAGGGGGGGGCCTCAGGTCACCGATGGCAAGGGCCAACCCGTCCAGGTCCGAATCATTAAACTGGAGGATGGACTTTAAGACCACGTAAAACTCTTTTCTCCACCCTGTGTGCTTCAGGCTGCCTTCAGGCTGCTTTAATCTGCCTTCAAGCCTCTAGGCCTCTGTGCCCCTTCTGTCCTCCCTTCCTCCTCTTCCCGTTTCTGCAACCACCTAGGTTGGAGCCTAGGTCTCTGCCTCTTCAATGCTTCAGGTAGCATTCTGCTCCCCACCCCTACATTGTTGTAAGGAATCAAACAAACAAAGAAACGCCTTGTGAAATGTCCTCACTGTTTCCACAAGAGAAAATTATGAATGGGATTTCAAAAGTACACTGGTATAAAGTTAAAGTTCTGCTTTTCTCTCCATTTAAAACAAAGTTTTCTTGGACAGTTCAGCTCCTGAGAAGATAATGTAAACAAAGATTTTTTCTCTTTCTTAGGGAAAACCAAAGTTTTGGGTTTCATCTTTATTGGGTCTTTGATTGCTCGGTGAAAACTTCTCAATGGTAAAGGAGCTAGGTTTTACTAGCAGCCATATGATTCTATACATTGGCCGTTGGGACCTTTTACTACCACCTCGGTCAAATAAATAGGAGTTTTATGGATCTGTCTCTAAAGTTGTCAGTATTAAATGTGAAACTTTGTTCTACTGAGGTTTACTGAAGGTCAAGCAAGCTCATGTTTTCTTTGTTCCAATTTGTTAGCAAAAGGAAGCCTGAAAGGGATGGTCAACTTTGTCTGCCTTGTGGTTTGCGTGGGTAAATGGTGGGATAGCTTTCAGGGTTCTTGGTAACCTAAAGTGTTGAAAGTTTGGCTTGCGTGAGAACTTGAGACTAATTCATTGACCATATAATGATAAAAAGCTGAAACACAAATTACTGGATGTAGATTTGTGCTTTGGACCTGTTGCAAAACTCTAAGGATACTGGGAACTGTTGACAAACATACGTTATGCTTAATGGATTCATAAGGTTCCTATCTAACAAATTCTGATCTAACAGAGTTCACAATTGGTTACTACTTAGTTTTCACTGAAGACTAATGTTTCTAGCAGTTAAAGTTCTGGGGAGTGTAAGACTGAGGGAAATAAGGAAAACAACTCTGTATGTAAGAAAGTAGGAGATGTGAAAGAAGGATATAAGAAATAGAAAGATGCTTTTGCTGAAGGTAAAAAGTAGTATTGTTCTAAATCAGACTGGTTATTTGGAAAGAAATGGCTTTGGACAAAATCTAAATGCCAAAGACAAGTTGTAGAAGGTTCGTGAAGGAAAAATCTTTAAAATGGGTTATTTTATGGGTGGTCAGGACGGACTCTGGTTAAAGACATAGGTTTTAAAACTACACAGGATTAGGATTAAAATTTCTCCCCCTTTGATCCAGAGGCTGGAAAATGTTGGCAATATTCTTGATAGCCTCCCTTTTTCTGTGGCTGTTCCAAATGTTTTCTCACTGTTCCCCTAGATCGGGAAGATTGTCCTGGATTTGCCTTTGGCCTGCCTTCTGAGAATGTTAAGCAGTCTTCTCAGAGGTGTCAATGGAAAATTTTGCCTTAGGGCATGAAAAATAGACCCACCTATGGCAAGGGGTTTGTGGATCAAGCTTTAAGACCAGTTTGGTTTTGCAGGCCTTTAATGAGGCTTAATATGAGGCACCTTTAAATGGTTACATCTGCCCTTTATACCTAGAAAGATAGTTCCATCTTATTCGGCACAGCTGGCTACTTTCCTAACAAAGGGGGCAAACCTAGTAATTGCCTCTAGCAAAGGTCAATTAGAACCCTAGAGGCCTGAGGTCTAATGATCTTTGGCAGATGGATGTTACTCATGTTCTATCTTTTGGTAAACTATCCTACGTGCATGTGTGTGTGGATCATTTCTCATGTTATTGCCTTGGCACATACAGGAGAGGCCTTTAAGCATGGGATCCAGCACCTTTGTCTATGCTTTTTCTACTTGGGAATTTCCAGGGCAATTAAAACGGACAATGCCCCTGCTTATACACCAGCCTCCTTCAAAAGATATAATAGGATGCAGTGTTAACATGGGGGCGAGTGTACACTTGTGTATTTCCACAGGACATGGACTCCCTTCTGTGGATTTCTGATAGATTGGTACGGCCCTATGTCCAGCCTCCCCAAGCCACTGCCATCTCCTCCGGTTCCTTAAAGGGTGACCCAAAGGGAGATGTAGAGATGCTTTTTTGGAACATCACTCCGACGCCTCCACGGCCCTCTACCTACGAGAGATGGAGGATCATACTCTCCAGGACCCTGAGTATGCTCTTTGTATAACAATGGGCCATAAAGATGTGGAAGCAGTACTCACTCCAACCAGAGCGCTGCTATTCCTACTTGGGGACAAAATGGAGAATCTGACAGATAAGACGACTGCTCTTGTGGAGAGTCAAGGGATTTCCTTGACCCTTGCTACGTTTTCTCTGTTTTAGCTTGTGTCCAGGCCTCATGTTCTGTTGTACTTTAGTCTTACATATTTTGTTCCGATTGTGTTTTATCTAATTACATTAGTACAAGTTATCTAGGAGATCAGTGATGCTCTCATGTGACCTAAAACAGGTTTGTTTTCCTTTGCAATTTTAGTAAGACTAAACCTTCCTGAGAGAGAGTATAATACTGGGGTTCTGGATAATAATCTTTCTAACTTTGTTCACTTTTTGTTTCCATGATGATCAATATTGGAGTTTCCATTCTAATATAGTTATCTTTAGAATTTTAAGCGGCAGCATAACATCTATTTCAACAGAAAAAGGAGAAGATGTTAGAGACCAGAGATACTGGCCCTGGTAATACTACCTAAGGAAAAGACTCAGGCCCCTAAGGCAGTGCCCTAGACTGGGACCCTCATCGGTGGATGGGGGTGCCTGGAAGCAAATGCCAGGTTGTAATACAAGAACATAATGGCTGGTCTGACTCTGAAGGAGGGCCGGTTAGCCAATGACGGGTAAGACTCCTCACAGTGGGGGGCGACCTAAGACAGGCAACGGTCAGGAAAGAGTCACCAGGACACCTGGCTATAGGGTCAATGGGCCTCTATGTTGATTTGAGATTTATCCTAATCTGAAAAAGACGGGCCATAGAAAAATAAGAGTGGCTCCAGAGCGTCTTCCCCTATTAAACCAGCATATGCTGCCATACTTGAGAATCATGGAAATAAAATCTCTAAAGAGTTTAGAATGTATATTTATCTATTTACACTGATGCCGGACCCTCAGGAATATGGTTATTGCTGTGGGTTTCGAGTCAGGACTGTCGTAAGAAATTGAGGCTAGATAACTTCTTGTTAGCTTCACTATGATGATTGGAGCCAATTACCTCTGGCTAGCCTACCTCAGGATAGAGACTTGAAGGAATATTCTCAAGCAGCTGCCAAAACTCCTTTCGTTTCGGGGAACTTACCTGTTGTCTCTGGCCAACCCCGACACCTCCTTCGTACAAGCCAGGAGACTGAGTCTACATCAAAAGGTACTGCCGAGAGACCCTTGTGCCGTGCTGAAAGGGACCCTACATCGTGGTGCTGACAACGCTCACTGCTTTCAAAGTAGACGGCGTGGCAACCTGGGTCCATCACACTCACCTCTCCACTGTCTGAAAGGACTTTGTTCCTCGATGGATCGTCAATCAAGACTAATGCAACTTGCTCAAGCTCAGGTTACGGCACATTCGACCCCCCTGATGTTGGTAACTCTGTTAGCCCTGCTTGTCACTGCCGGTGTTTGTCAAGAATACTTACACCCCGCAAAACATTCTAACAGTCTCCCTAGTTCACTACCCTCGTCTTGTCCCTTACCCGACCCCTCGTCATCCTATTTCTGTTACTAATCCTCAGGCCCTGTATCCTCAACAGGCTGGTCCAGTTTCTCAGGGATCACATGGAGGCCATCTAATTGATGGTCCTCCGTGCTCAATGCAGATCCCTGGTAATAGAACAGGGCAAGATATAAAAGCCGCTGGACCCATGATTGGGTCCATAAGTCACAAGACAAGGGGGGAATGTTAGGGCAACTCGGGATTCCAAAAGACTATGACCAAATCAATTAGGATCCACCCCTCAAGAGACCAGCCCGGACCAATTAATAAGATTCCACTTCTCACCAGACCAGCTGGGACCAATCCTTAGAGCACCCGGATCCACCCAAATAGAGACACCTTTTTCCTGCCTTGAAAGCTAGAGACACCTGTTTCCCGCCTTGGAAGGGAACAGGACCCTGACCTCAGCCAATCGGCTAGGGCCACGACCATCACCCTTCCCACTACTCCTTTAAAACTCTAGCACCTTGGGAAACTCTCTCTCTCTCCACCCACTGCTGCGTCGGTGCGGTAGGAGATTGAGCTCGAGCTAGCTCGATTAAAGGCTCTTTGTTCTTCCATCGGACTCGGCTCCCTGGTGGTTCTTGGGGTCCCCGAATTCTGAGCATAACATATGGGGGCTCGTCCGGGATACCCCAAAACCCCCGACGGACTCCCGACCCGAAGAGCCTGACTGTCCATGGTCAATGTCTGTCTGTTGTCTGTGTCTTCTGTGTGAGCTCATTTTCTGAAGGACCGGCAAAGGACCTAGGCTGAAGTGCTGGAGGGTCGCTGGTGGGGAGTGTAGGGAGATGTCCCTCACCCCGTCTGGAGGTTTCCGCCAAGAGCCTGAAGGGGCTGCTTGCGAGGGAAACCGTCGGGAGGTTTCCGCCAAGGGCCTGAAGGGGCTGCTTGCGAGGGAAGCCGTCGGGAGGTTTCCGCCAAGGGCCTGAAGGGGCTGCTTGTGAGGGAAACCGTCGGGATTGTTTCTAGGGGCCCTCTGTTTGTCTGTTTTTGTGTGTGTCATTTTGTGGAGCATTGTGTGGCGGACTCAAGCTAATCCAAAGTTTTTAGAAAAACTGGCAGGGCTTATTGATTTCTTAGATTCTGTTCTCTTTACCCATCAGCCCATATGGGATGACTGCCAGCAGCTTTTACAGGTCCTGTTCACGATTAAGGAGAGGAAAAGAATCCTCGATGAGGCCTGAAAACTAGTTCCAGGTGCAGACAGGAATCCCACCACAAACTAGGCACAGATAGATAACCTATTCCCCTTAACTCGGCCCGAGTGGGATTTTAATACAGCAGACAGTAAGGAGAGGCTCCGGGTCTACCGCCAGACTCTAATGGGGGGTCTCTGAATGGGTACTAGAAAGCCAACCAATCTGGCCAAGGTGGGGAACATACAACAAAGAAAGGATGAGTCCCCGACAGCCTTTTTGGAATGAATCATGGAGGTGTTCTGTGCCTGTACCCCTATGGATCCAGAGGCTCTGGAAAGCAAGGCAGTTGCTATCATGGCCTTTGTAAATCAATTGGCCGCAGACATCAGAAGGAAATGACAGAAAATATACAGACTGGAAGAAAAAAAAGGCTGTAGGATTTGCTGGTAAGAGCCGAAAAGTATACAACAACTGGGAGCCTCCTGAGGATAGGCAGGCTCACACCATGGAGGCTGCCAGCAGCAAACAGACACGAGACCTGGTCAGAATACTACTAGCTACCATTACCGAGCATCCTGAGGAAGGAGACCGTCGTCTCTGGCAACTGGCTGATGACTCAAAAGGAGGTAAAGGAACCACCCGAGATGGGGGGAAGCAGAGGCTGCAGAAATATCAGTGTGCATGCTGCAAGGAGATAGGGCATTGGGCCCAAGAATGTCCGAAGGGGGTCGCTGGGAAGAAAGGCAATGCTAATCGAGTAAAAATCTTAGAGCTAGGTGAACTAAGTGATTAGGGGAGTCGGGGTTCGGACCCTCTCCCCGAGCCCAGGATAACTCTTAAAGTGGGGGGGACCCCTGTTGACTTCCTTGTCGACATCAGAGCACAGTATTCAGTCCTCCACATCCCACGAGGAAAGTTAGCCAGCGAAAAGTCCTGGAGACTTTCAGACAAGGGGGGCCTCAGACCACCGATGGCAAGGGCCACCCTATCCAGGTCCGAATCATTAAACTGGAGGATGGACTTTAAGACCACGTAAAACTCTTTTCTCCACCCTGTGTGCTTCAGGCTGCCTTCAGGCTCCTTTAATCTGCCTTCAAGCCTCTAGGCCTCTGTGCCCCTTCTGTCCTCGCTTCCTCCACTTCCCGTTTCTGCAACCGCCTTGGGTGGAGCCTAGGTCTCTGCCTCTTCAATGCCTCAGGTAGCATTCTGCTCCCCACCCCTACATCGTTGTAAGTAAACAAACAAACAAACAAATGCCTTTTTAAATGTACTCACTGTTTCCACAAGAGAAAATTATGAATGGGATTTCAAAAGTACACTGGTATAAAGTTAAAGTTCTGCTTTTCTCTCTATTTAAAACAAAGTTTTCTTGGACTGTTCAGCTCCTGATAACATAATGTAAACAAAGATTTTTTCTCTTTCTAAGGGAAAACCAAAGTTTTGGGTTTCATCTTTACTGGGTCTTTGATTGCTCCGTTAAAACTTCTTAATGTTAAAGGAGCTAGGTTTTACTAGCAGCCATATGATCCATGCATTGGCCATTGGGATCTTTTACTACCACCTCAGTCAAATAAGTAGGCGTTTTATGGATCTGTCTCTAAAGTTGTCAGTATTAAATGTGAAACTTTGTTCTACTGAGGTTTACTGAAGGTCAAGTAAGCTCATGTTATCTTTGTTCCAATTTGTTAGCAAAAGGAAGCCTGAAAGGGATGGTTAACTTTGTCTGCCTTGTGGTTTGCGTGGGTAAATGTTGGGATAGCTTTCAGGGTTCTTGGTAACCTAAAGTGTTGAAAGTTTGACTTGCATGAGAACTTGAGACTAATTCATTGACCATATAATGATAAAAAGCTGAAACACCAATTACTGGATATAGATTTGTGCTTCGGACCTGTTGCAAAACTCTAAGGATATTGGGAACTGTTGAAAAACATACGTTATGCTTAATGGATTCATAAGGTTCCTATCTAACAAATTCTGATCTAACAGAGTTCACAATTGGTTACTACTTAGTTTTCACTGAAGACTAATGTTTCTAGCAGTTAAAGTTCTGGGGAGTGTAATACTGAGGGATATAAGGAAAAAAACTCTGTATGTAAGAATGTAGGAGATGTGAAAGAAGGATATAAGAAATAGAAATTTGCTTTTATTGAGGTAAAAAGTAATATTGTTCTAAATCAGACTGGTTATTTGGAAAGAAATGGCTTTGGACAAAATCTAAATGCCAAAGACAAGTTGTAGAAGGTTCGTGAAGGAAAAATCTTTCAAAAGGGGTATTTTATGTGTGGTCAGGACGGACTCTGGTTAAAGGCATAGATTTTAAATCTACACAGGATTAGGATTAAAATTTCTCCTCCTTTGATCCAGAGGCTGGGAAAATGTTGGCAATATTCTTGATAGCCTCCCTTTTTCTGTGGCTGTTCCAAATGTTTTATCCCTGTTCCCCTAGATCGGGAAGATTGTCCTGGATTTGCATTTGGGTGCCTTCTGAGAACGTTAAGCAGTCTTCTCAGAGGTGTCAATGGAAAATTTTGCCTTAGGGCATGAAAAATAGACCCATCCTCTGGCAAGAGGTTTGTGGATCAAGCTTTAAGACCAGTTTGGGTTTGCAGACCTTTAATGAGGCTTAATATGAGGCACCTTTAAATGGTTACATCTGCCCTTTATACCTAGAAAGATAGTTCCATCTTATTCAGCACAGCTGGCTACTTTACTATCAAAGGGGGCAAACCTAGTGATTGCCTATAGCAAAGGTCAATTAGAACCCTAGAGGCCTGAGGCCTAATGATCTTTGGCAGATGGATGTTACTCATGTTCTATCTTTTGGTAATCTCTCCTACGTGCATGTGTGTGTGGATCTTTTCTCATGTTATTGCCTTGGCACATACAGGAGAGGCCTTTAAGGATGTGATTCAGCACCTTTGTCTATGCTTTTTCTACTTGGGAATTTCCAGGGCAATTAAAACGGACAATGACTCTGCTTATACACCAGCCGCCTTCAAAAGATATAATAGGATGCAGTGTTAACATGGGGGCGAGTGTACACTTGTGTATTTCCACAGGACATGGACTCCCTTCTGTGGATTTCTGATAGATTGGTACGGCCCTATGTCCAGCCTCCCCAAGCCACTGCCATCTCCTCCGGTTCCTTAAAGGATGACCCAAAGGGAGATGTAGAGACGCTTTTTTGGAACATCACTCCGACGCCTCAACGGCCCTCTACATACGAGAGATGGAGGATAATACTCTGCAGGACCCTGAGTATGCTCTTTGTATAACAATCGGCTTTAAAGATGTGGAACCAGTACTCACTCCAACCAGAGCGCTGCTATTCCTACTTGGGGACAAAATGGAGAATCTGACAGATAAGGCGACTGCTCTTGTGGAGAGTCAAGGGATTTCCTTGACCCTTGCTACGTTTTCTCTGTTTTAGCTTGTGTCCAGGCCTCATGGTCTGTTGTACTTTAGTCTTACATATTTTGTTCCGATTGTGTTTTATCTAATTACATTAGTACAAGTTATCTAGGAGATCAGTGATGCTCTCATGTAACCTAAAAACAGGTTTGTTATTCCTTTGCATTTTTAGTAAGACTAAACATTCCTTAGAGAGAGTATAATACTGGGTGTCTGGATAATAACCTTTCTTACTTTGTTCACTTTTTGTTTCCATGATGATCAATATTGGGGTTCCCATTCTAATATAGTTATCTTTAGAATTTTAAGCGGCAGCATAACATCTATTTCAACAGAAAAAGGAGAAGATGTTAGAGACCAGAGATACTGGCCCTGGTAATACTACCTAAGGAAAAGACTCAGGCCCCTAAGGCAGTGCCCTAGACTGGGACCCTCATCGGTGGATGGGGGTGCCTGGAAGCAAATGCCAGGTTGTAATACAAGAACATAATGGCTGGTCTGACTCTGAAGGAGGGCCGGTTAGCCAATGACGGGTAAGACTCCTCACAGTGGGGGGCGACATAAGACAGGCAACGGTCAGGAAAGAGTCACCAGGACACCTGGTTATAAGGTCAATGGGCCTCTATGTTGATTTGAGATTTATCCTAATCTGAAAAAGACGGGCCATAGAAAAATAAGAGTGGCTCCAGAGCGTCTTCCCCTATTCAACCAGCATATGCTGCCATACTTGAGAATCATGGAAATAAAATCTCTAAAGAGTTTAGAATGTATATTTATCTATTTACACTGATGCCGGACACTCAGGAATATGATTATTGCTGTGGGTTTCAAGTCAGGACTGTGGTAAGAAATTGAGGCTAGATAACTTATTGTTAGCTTCACTATGATGATTGGAGCCAATTACCTCTGGCTAGCCTACCTCAGGATAGAGACTTGAAGGAATATTCTCAAGCAGCTGCCAAAACTCCTTTCGTTTCGGGGAACTTACCTGTTGTCTCTGGCCAACCCCGACACCTCCTTCGTACAAGCCAGGAGACTGAGTCTACATCAAAAGGGCCGAGAGACCCTTGTGCCGTGCTGAAAGGGACCCTACATCGTGGTGCTGACAACGCTCACTGCTTTCAAAGTAGATGGCGTGGCAACCTGGGTCCATCACACTCACCTCTCCACTGTCTGAAAGGACTTTGTTCCTCGATGGATCCTCAATCAAGACTAATGCAACTTGCTCAAGCTCAGGTTACGGCACATTCGACCCCCTTGATGTTGGTAACTCTGTTAGCCCTGCTTGTCACTGCCGGTGTTTGTCAAGAATACTACACCTCCCGAAACATTCTAACAGTCTCCCTAGTTCACTACCCTCGTCTTGTCCCTTACCATACCCCTCGTCATCCTACTTCTGTTACTAATCCTCAGGCCCTGTATCATCAACAGGCTGGTCCAGTTTGTCAGGGATCACGTGGAGGCCATCTAATTGATGGCCCTCCATGCTCAATACAGATCCCTGGTAATAGAAGAGGGCAAGATAGAAAAGCCGCTGGACCCATGATTGGGTCCATAAGTCACAAGAAAAGGGGGGAATGTTAGGGCAACTCGGGATTCCAAAAGACTATGACCAAATCAATTAGGGTCCACCCCTCAAGAGACCAGCTCGGACCAATTAATCAGATTCCACTTCTCACCAGACCAGCTGGGACCAATCTGTAGAGCACCCGGATCCACCCAAATAGAGACACCTGTTTCCTGCCTTGAAAGCTAGAGACACCTGTTTCCCGCCTTGGAAGGGAACAGGACCCTGACCTCAGCCAATCGGCTAGGGCCACGACCATCACCCTTCCCACTACTCCTTTAAAACTCTTGCACCTTGGGACACTCTCTCTCTCTTGACACACTGCTGCGTCGATGCGGTAGGAGATTGAGCTCGAGCTAGCTCGATTAAAGGCTCTTTGTTCTTGCATCGGACTCGGCTCCCTGGTGGTTCTTGGGGTCCCCGAATTCTGGGCATAACATATGGGGGCACGACCGGGATACCCCAAAACCCCAGAGGGACTCCCGACCCGAAGAGCCTGACTGACCATGGTCAATGTCTGTCTGTTGTCTGTCTCTTCTGTGTGAGCTCATTTTCTGAAGGACCGGCCAAGGACCTAGGCGGACGCGCTGGAGGGTCACTGGTGGGGAGTGTAGAGAGACGTCCCTCACCCCGTCTGGAGGTTTCCGCCAAGAGCCTGAAGGGGCTACTTGCGAGGGAAACCGTCGGGAAGTTTCCGCCAAGGGCCTGAAGGGGCTGCTTGCGAGGGAAGCCGTCGGGAGGTTTCCGCCAAGGGCCTGAAATGGCTGCTTGTGAGGGAAACCGTCGGGATGGTTTCTAGGGGCCCTCTGTTTGTCTGTTTTTGTGTGTGTCATTTTGTGGAGCATTGTTTGCCGGACTCAAGCTAATCCAAAGTTCTTAAAAAAACTGGCAGGGCTTATTGATTTATTAGATTCTGTTCTCTTTACCCATCAGCCCATATGGGATGACTGCCAGAAGCTTTTACAGGTCCTGTTCACGATTAAGGAGAGGAAAAGAATCCTCAATGAGGCCTAAAAACTAGTTCCAGGTGCAGACGGGAATCCCACCCCCAACTAGACACAGATAGATATCTCATTCCCCTTAACTCGGCCCGAGTGGGATTTTAATACGGCAGACAGTAAGGAGAGGCTCCGGGTCTACCGCCAGACTCTAATGGGGGGTCTCCGAATGGCTACTAGAAAGCCAACCAATCTGGCCAAGGTGGGGAACATACAACAAAAAATGATGAGTCCCTGACAGCCTTTTTGGAATGAATCATGGAGGTGTTCTGTGCCTGTACCCCTATGGATCCAGAGCCTCTGGAAGCAAGGCAGTTGCTATCATGGCCTTTGTAAATCAATCGGCCGCAGACATCAGAAGGAAATTACAGAAAATATACAGACTGGGAGAAAAAAAAGTCTGTAGGATTTGCTGGTAAGAGCCGAAAAGTATACAACAACTGGGAGCCTCCTGAGGATAGGCAGGCTCACACCATGGAGGCTGCCAGCAGCAAACAGACACGAGACCTGGTCAGAATACTACTAGCTACCATTGCCGACCATCCTGAGGAAGGAGACCGTCGTCTCTGGCAACTGACTGATGACTCAAAAGGAGGTAAAAGAACCACCATAGGTGGGAGGAAGCAGAGGCTGCAGAAAGATCAATGTGCATGCTGCAAGGAGATAGTGCATTGGGGCCATGAATGTCCGAGGGGGGTCGCTGGGAAGAAGGGCAAGGCTAATCGAGTAAAAATCTTAGAGCTAGGTGAACTAAGTGATTAGGGGAGTCGGGGTTCGGACCCTCTCCCCGATCCCAGGGTAACTCTTAAAGTGGAGGGGACCCCTGTTGACTTCCTTGTCGACATCGGAGCACAGTATTCAGTCCTCCATATCCCATGAGGAAAGTAGGCTAGCGAAAAGTCCTGGAGACTTTCAGACAAGGGGGCCCTCAGACCACCGATGGCAAGGGCCACCCCATCCAGGTCCGAATCATTAAACTGGAGGATGGACTTTAAAACCACCTAAAACTCTTTTCTCCACCAAGTGTGCTTCAGGCTGCCTTCGGGCTCCTTTAATCTGCCTTCAAGCCTCTAGGCCTCTGTGCCCGTTCTGTCCTCCCTTCCTCCTCTTCCCGTTTCTGCAACCGCCTAGGGTGGATCCTAGGTCTCTGCCTCTTCAATGCCTCAGGTAGCATTCTGCACCCCACCCCTACATTGTTGTAAGGAAACAAACAAACAAACAAATGCCTTTTTTAATGTCCTCACTGTTTCCACAAGAGAAAATTATGAATGGGATTTCAAAAGTACACTGGTATAAAGTTAAAGTTCTGCTTTTCTCTCCATTTAAAACAAAGTTTTCTTGGACTGTTCAGCTCCTGATAAGATAATGTGAACAAAGATTTTTTCTCTTTCTAAGGGAAAACCAAAGTTTTGGGTTTCATCTTTATTGGGTCTTTGATTGCTTGGTGAAAACTTCTCAATATTAAAGGAGCTAGGTTTTACTAGCAGCCATATGATTCTATACATTGGCCTTTGAGATATTTTACTACCACCTCGGTCAAATAAATAGGAGTTTTATGGATCTGTCTCTAAAGTTATCAGTATTAAATGTGAAACTTTGTTCTACTGAGGTTTACTGAAGGTCAAGCAACCTCATGTTTTCTTTGTTCCAATTTGTTAGCAAAAGGAAGCCTGAAAGGGATGGTCAACTTTGTCTGCCTTGTGGTTTGCGTGGGTAGATGTTGGGATAGCTTTCAGGGTTCTTGGTAACCTAAAGTGTTGAAAGTTTGGCTTGCGTGAGAACTTGAGACTAATTCATTGACCATATAATGATAAAAAGCTGAAACACTAATTACTGCATGTAGATTTGTGCTTTGGACCTGTTGCAAAACTCTAAGGATATTGGGAACTGTTGAAAAACATATGTTATGCTAAATGGATTCATAAGGTTGCTATCTAACAAATTCTGATATAACAGAGTTCACAATTGGTTACTACTTAGTTTTCACTGAAGACTAATGTTTCTAGCAGTTAAAGTTCTGGGGAGTGTAAGAATGTTGGAAATAAGGAAAACTACTCTGTATGGAAGAAAGTAGGAGATGTGAAAGAAGGATATAAGAAATAGAAATATGCTTTTGCTGAAGGTAAAAAGTAGTATTGTTCTAAATCAGACTGGTTATTTGGAAAGGAATGGCTTTGGACAAAATCTAAATGCCAAAGACAAGTTGTAGAAGGTTCGTGAAGGAAAAATCTTTCAAAAGGGGTATTTTATGTGTGGTCAGGACGGACTCTGGTTAAAGGCATAGATTTTAAATCTACACAGGATTAGGATTAAAATTTCTCCTCCTTTGATCTAGAGGCTGGGAAAATGTTGGCAATATTCTTGATAGCCTCCCTTTTTCTGTGGCTGTTCCAAATGTTTTATCCCTGTTCCCCTAGATCGGGAAGATTGTCCTGGATTTGCATTTGGGTGCCTTCTGAGAACGTTAAGCAGTCTTCTCAGAGGTGTCAATGGAAAATTTTGCCTCAGGGCATGAAAAATAGGCACATCCTCTGGCAAGGGGTTTGTGGATCAAGCTTTAAGACCAGTTTGGGTTTGCAGACCTTTAATGAGGCTTAATATGAGGCACCTTTAAATGGTTACATCTGCCCTTTATACCTAGAAAGATAGTTCCATCTTATTCAGCACAGCTGGCTACTTTACTAACAAAGGGGGCAAACCTAGTGATTGCCTATAGCAAAGGTCAATTAGAACCCTAGAGGCCTGAGGCCCAATGATCTTTGGCAGATGGATGTTACTCATGTTCTATCTTTTGGTAAACTCTCCTACGTGCATGTGTGTGTGTATCTTTTCTCATGTTATTGGCTTGGCTCATACAGGAGAGGCCTTTAAGGATGTGATCCAGCACGTTTGTCTATGCTTTTTCTACTTGGGAATTTCCAGGGAAATCAAAACGGACAATCCCTCTGCTTATACACCAGCCTCCTTCAAAAGATATAATAGGATGCAGTGTTAACATGGGGGCGAGTGTATACTTGTGTATTTCCACAGGACATGTGTTGAGAGCCAGTGGACTTGAGCAGTGTTTTGGGAGCCAGAGGCCTTGAGCCATGTTGAGAGTCAGAGAACTTGAGCGGTGTAGTGGGAACCGAAGGCTTTGAGCGCAGCCTTTGTCCTTGAGTCGGACCGCAGCCAGGTCGTGTAGGGAGGTTCAGAATGCTTTTTCAAAGTTTAATATAGCAAAATACAGTTTGCCTGCTGAGAACTTGTGGAAGGAGACATGTCTTGTTCGTACACTATCCTCAGAATGTGGATAAATACTCAAGTGAAAGTAAACTCGTAGCTGGTGACGCTTGGGAGCTCCAGCCCTCCCTTAAAACTGTGCCTTGTGTATCAGTTCATCCTCGCCCCCCGATCAGGAACCGTTCGATCAGCGACGGCTGGTCCGCCACAGACATGGACTCCCTTCTGTTTAATTCTGATACATTGGTACGGCCCTATGTCCAGCCTCCCCAAGCCACTGCCATCTCCTCCGGTTCCTTAAAGGATGACCCAAAGGGAGATGTAGAGACGCTTTTTTGGAACATCACTCCGACGCCTCCACGGCCCTCTACCTATGAGAGATGGAGGATAATACTCTCCAGGACCCTGAGTATGCTCTTTGGATAACAATCGGCCTTAACGATGTGGAAGCGGTACTCACTCCAACCAGAGCGCTGCTATTCCTACTTGGGGACAAAATGGAGAATCTGACAGATAAGGAGACTGCTCTTGTTGAGAGTCAAGGGATTTCCCTGCTTGCGAGGGAAGCCGTCGGGAGGTTTCCGCCAAGGGCCTGAAGGGGCTGCTTGTGAGGGAAACCATCGGGATTGTTTCTAGGGGCCCTCTGTTTGTCTGTTTTTGGGTGTGTCATTTTGTGGAGCATTGTGTGGCGGACTCAAGCTAATCCAAAGTTTTTAGAAAAACTGGCAGGGCTTATTGATTTATTAGATTGTGTTCTCTTTACCCATCAGCCCATATGGGATGACTGCCAGAAGCTTTTGCAGGTCCTGTTCACGATTAAGGAGAGGAAAAGAATCCTCAATGAGGCCTAAAAACTAGTTCCAGGTTCAGACGGGGAATCTCACCACCAACTAGGCACAGATAGATAACTCATTCCCCTTAACTCGGCCCGAGTGGGATTTTAATACGGCAGACAGTAAGGAGAGGCTCCGGGTCTACCGCCAGACTCTAATGGGGGGTCTCCGAATGTCTACTAGAAAGCCAAAGAATCTGGCCATGGTGTTCTGGGCAAAACAGTGGGTCCTGGCCCTCAACTGCCTGCTTCACGCAGGATGTCGATCCTAAAGTTCCCCGTGATGATGCATCCACTGGGAGCCCAGGCTGGCATGCTCCCTCCAGGTCAGGTCGGACACCACCGCAATGAGCCTGCTCCCTCCCTCGGAGGTCCCACCAAGGCCAAGGTGGTGTTAGAGGCAAGGGAGAGGGGCATGTGGCCCTGATTGTCCTCTCCCCGCTCAGGGTCTTAACTATCAAGTGCAGGAGCTTTCCAAGGCCCCCAATTGGCCATCTCACATCCTGTTCCCCTCCTGAGTCGGAGAGCAGTGAGGGATCTACTGCCCCAAATACCACGTCCCCAGGGCACGTGTGGGTGGCCCGCACGAGACACCTGTGCGGACACGTCCATATACATCCTCACACTCCACACATGCACACGCAACCCACCACACAGAACACATTTGTGACATACCACACACACATACATCACACACGCGCAAGACACCCACACTACAGGCACACACACCACAAGCACACACACCACAGGCACACAGGGTTTCTGGACTCCTTTCTCCTTCATGACCTTTCTGTGCTATTTCGTTGGCCTTTAGCGGCCTCTCCACCCACCTCTAATGGCACTCTCTTGCCTTTCGAGAACCTGTTGGTGTCAGTCTCTAGACGACCTCCCTAACCCCCCCACCAGATCCGAGCTGGGCCCGCGTCTACTCCTTTACAAACTGCCGGGACTGGTCCTCCAGAATCAGTCCAAGGGAAGGGAGACCACTCCCTTCTGGGCCCACTTGGTGGGCCTGGGTCTCCTCTCAGCCCAGGCTCGGTTCCTGTCGTTCGTGTTCCGTCATCCCTAAGGGTTCAGACCCTGTTTTGGTGAGATGGGTTGGTGTCGCGCTGCTCCCACAAAGCCACCGTCACCTCCACGTGCCCACAACGACCATGGCCAACTCAAGGGAGTTCTTCTTGGAGGCTGCCGCACTGGCCCGGTGTGGCGGTGGATACCGCCGTTCCTGGTGACTGCCGGGGCCGTTTGAAGGATGAACGTCGCCACGCCACACACGCCAAGCTCCCTGGAACAGGGCGCTCTGGGCGCACCTGATTGTTCCTATCACAGCCTGGCAAACGTGACCTTCTGAACCCTGACACCAGTCCTGATGGCGCCCCGAATCACTGTTTTCTTCTGTGTCCTGCTTGGGATGCGCAGAGGTTACGCTTCCGAGCCCTCCGGTCACAGGAGAAGCAGGAGACACCTACCTCCACGGGAGAGAGAAACCGCTCCGCTACCTTCCTGGTCACACTCCAGGCAGGATAGAGAGCCGCAGGCTTGGGCCTAATTGAGGAGCAACAAAACGTTTCTATGGCAGCAATGTAGTCCAGCCTGCCTCATAAAGCCGGGGACGCACCCCGCCCCACCCGGGGGGCCCCCGCAGCCAACTGGCAGGCAGGGTGGGCAAAGAGCCTAAGGGTGCTGCAGGCCACCTACGTGGCCCTCAGCTTTGAACGAAACACCTCCCAAGGTGGCCTTTCAGTGAACCCGTGGTGGGTCTGGGTCCTCAACTTCCTGCTTCACGTAGGATGGCAATCCCAAGGTTCCCCGTGATGATGCACCCACTGGGAGCCCAGGCTGGCATGCTCCCTCCAGGTCAGGTCAGACACCACCGCCCTAGCCTGCCCCTTCCCGCGTAGGTCAACCAAGGCCGAGGTAGAGGAAGAGGAGTGGGTGAGGGGCATGTGGACCTGAGGGGACTCTCCCGGCTCAGGGTCGCAACTATCAAGTGCAGGAGCTTTCCAAGGCCCCCATTTGGCCATCACACATCGTGATCCCCTCCTGAGTCAGGGAGCAGTGAGGGATCTCCTGCCCCAAATACGACATGCCCAGGACACGTGTGTGTGGCCCGCACGAGAAACCTGTGCAGACACGTCCATCCACACGCTCACACACAACACATGCATAAGCAACCCACCACACAGAACATATTTGTGACATCCCACAAACACATACACCACACACTCGCAACACACCCAGACCACAATCACACACACACCACAAGCACACACACCACAAACACACAGGATTTCTGGACTCCTTTCTCCTTCATGACATTTCTGTGCTATTTCGTTGGCCTGCAGCCGCCTATCCACCCATCGCTAATGGCCCTCTCTTGCCTTTCAAGACCCTGCTGGTGACAGTCTCTAGACGACCTCCCTAACACCCACACCAGATCCGAGCTGGGCCAGCGTCTACTCCTTCGAAAACTTTCACTCCCTCTTGGGCCCACTTGGTGGGGCCTGGGTCCCCTCTCAGCCCAAGCTCGGTTCCTGACGTTCGTGTTCCGTCATCCCTAATGGTTCAGTCCCTGTTTTGGTTTGATGTGTTGGTCCCGAGCTGCTCTCAAAAGGCCAACGTCACCTCCACGTTCCCACCACGAGCATGGCCGACTCGAGGGAGCTCTGCGCGGAGGCTGCCGCACTGGCCCGGGGTCGCTGTGGACACCACAGACCCTGCAGCCTGCGGGGGCCGTCGGAATGATGGAAGCCGCCACGCCATGCAACGCCAAGCTCCCTGGAACAGGGCGTCCTGGGCGCACCTCCCTGTTCCTATCACAGCCTGGCCAACGTGACCTTCTGAACCCCGAAACCGGAACTGACAGTGCCCCGAATCTCTATTTTGTTCTGTGTCCTACTTGGATGCGCAGTGGTTACGTTTCCGAGTTCTCCGGTCACGGAGAAGAAGGAGAAACGTACTCCACAGGAGAGAGAAATCGCTCACTACATTCCTGGTCAGACTCCAGGCAGGATAGAAAGCCCAGGCTTGGGCCTAACTGAGGAGCAACAAAACGTTGCTATGGCAGCAATGTAGTCCAGTCTGCCTCATAAAGCCGGGGCCACCTCCGGCCCCACCCAGGGGCCCCCACAGCCAACTGGCAGGCAGGGTGGGCATAGAGCCTAAGGGTGCTGCAGGCCAATTACGTGGCACTCAACTTTGACCTCAATACCTCCCAAGGTGGCCTTTCATTGAACCCGCGGTGGGTCCTGCCTCTCAACTTCCTGCTTCACCCAGGATGATGATCCAAATGTTCCCCGTGACGATGCACCCACTGGGAGCCCAGGCTGGCACGCTCCCTCCAGGTCAGGTCGGACACCAACGTCCTGAGCCTGCCCCCTCCCTCGGAGGTCCCACCAAGGCCGAGGTGGAGGAAGATGCGAGGGAGAGGGGCATGTGGCCCTGATGGGCCTCTCCCTGCTCAGGGTCTCAACTATGAAGTGCAGGAACTTTCCAAGGCCCCCATTTGGCCATCTCACATCCTGTTCCCGTCCTGAGTCTGGGAGCAGTGAGGGATCTGCTGCCCCAAAAACCACGTGCCCATGGCACGTGTGGGTGGCCTGAACGAGACACCTGTGCGGACACGTCCATCCACACGCTCACACACCACACATGCACACGCAACCCACCACACAGAACACATTTGTGACTTACCACACACACATACACCACACACAACCAACAAAACCACACCACAGGCACACAGGTTTTCTGGACTCCTTTCTCCTTCATGACCTTTCTGTGCTATTTCCTTACCCTGAGCCGCCTCTCCACCCCCCGCTAATGGCCCTCTCTTGCCTTTCACGTCCCTGCTGGTGTCAGTCTCTAGACGACCTCCCTAAAACGCCCACCATATCCGAGCTGGACCCACGTCTGCTCCTTCCCAAACTGCCGGGACTGGTCCTCCAGTCTCAGGCCGAGGGAAGGGAGACCATCCTGGGCCCACTTGGTTGGGCCTGGGTCCCCTCTCAGCCCAAGATCAGTTCCTGACTTTCGTGTTCGGTCATCCTTAAGGGTTCAGTCCCTGTTTTGGTGAGATGTGTTGGTCCCGCGCTGCTCCCACAAGGCCACCGTCACCTCCACGTCCCCACCACAAACATGGCCAACTCGAGGGAGATCTGCGCGGAGGCTGCCGCACTGGCCCGGTGTGGCTGTAGACACCGCCTACACTGCCGCCTGCCAGGGCCGTCGGAAGGATGGATGCTGCCACGTCACACCACGCCATGCTCCCTGGAACAGGTCGCCCTGGGCACACCTGCGTGTTCCTATCACAGCCTGGCAAACGTGACCTTCTGAACCCCGTCACCAGTGCT
The DNA here is from genome assembly GCA_030068075.1 of Paguma larvata. Taxonomy (NCBI): domain Eukaryota; kingdom Metazoa; phylum Chordata; class Mammalia; order Carnivora; family Viverridae; genus Paguma; species Paguma larvata. Next base: position 134,612 of record JAINVK010001129.1, read on the forward strand.
TATAGCGCCCCGAATCACGTTTTGTTCTGTGTCCTGCTTGGGATGCGCAGAGGTTATGCTTCTGAGTCCTCTGGTAACAGGAGAAGAAGGAGACACCTACCACCACGGGTACAGAAACAACTCAACTACCTTCCTGGTCACACTCCAGGCAGGATAGAATGCCGCAGGCTTGGGCCTAACTGAGGAGCAACAAAACGTTGCTATGGCAGCAATGGAGTCCAGCGTGCCTAAAAAATCCCGGGCCGCCCCCGCTCCACCCGGGGGCCCCCGCAGCCAACTGGCAGGCAGGGTGGGTAAAGAGCCTAAGGGTGCTGCAGGCCACCTACGTGGCCCTCAGCTTTAACCACAACACCTCCCAAGGTGGACTTTCAGTGAACCCGCAGTGGGTCCTGGCTCTCAACTTCCTGCTTCACGCAGGATGTCGATCCCAAAGTTCCCCGTGATGATGCACCCACTGGGAGCCCAGGCTGGCACGCTCCCTCCAGGTCAGGTCGGACACCACCGCCCTAGCCTACCCCCTCCCTCGGAGGTCCCACCAAGGCCGAGGTGGAGGAAGATGCAGGTGTGAGGGGCATGTGGCCCTGACAGGCCTCTCCCTGCTCAGGATCTCAACTATCAAGTGCAGGAGCTTTCCATGGAATCCATTTGGCCATCTCACATCCTGTTCCACTCCTGAGTCGGGGGGCAGTGAGGGATCTGCCGCCCCCGAATCCATGTGCCCAGGGCACGTGAGTGGGCCGGGGGCCGGCACGAGACACCTGTGCGGACATGTCCATCCAGACGCTCACACACCACACATGCACACGCAACCCACCGTACAGAACATATTTGTGACATACCACACACACATACGCCACACACGCCCAACACACCCACACCACAGGCACACAGGGTCTCTGGACTCCTTTCTCCTTCATGACCTTTCTGTGCTATTTCCTTGCCCTGAGCCGCCTCTCCAGTCCCCGCTAATGGCCCTCTCTTGCCTTTCCGTCCCTGCTGGTGTCAGTCCCTAGACGACTTCCCTAACACCCCCACTAGATCCGAGCTGTGCCCGCATCAACTCCTTCCCAAACTATCTTGACTGGTCTTCCGACACATGCCGAGGGAAGGGAGCCCCATGGTCTTCCTCCTGGGCCCACTTGGTGGGGCCTGGGTCCCCTCTCAGCCCAAGCTCGGTTCCTGACATTCGTGTTCCGTCATCCCTAAGGGTTCAGTCCCTGTTTTGGTGAGATGTGTTGGTCCCGAGCTGCTCTCAAAAGGCCAACGTCACCTCCACGTTCCCACCACGAGCATGGCCGACTCGAGGGAGCTCTGCGCGGAGGCTGCCACACTGGCCCGGGGTCGCTGTGGACACCGCAGACCCTGCCGCCTGCGGGGGCAGTCGTAATGATGGAAGCCGCCACGCCACACGACGCCAAGCTCCCTGGAACAGGGCGTCCTGGGCGCACCTCCCTGTTCCTATCACAGCCTGGCAAACGTGACCTTCTAAACCCCGAAACCGGACCTGACAGTGGCCCGAATCACGTTTTGTTCTGTGTCCCGCTTGGGATGCACAGAGGTTACGCTTCCGAGTTCTACAGTCACAGGAGAAGAAGGAGAAACGTATCCCATGGGAGACAGAAACCGTTCCACTACATTCTTGGTCACACTCCAGGAAAGATAGAAAGCCCGGCTTGGGCCTAAGTGAGGAGCAACAAAACGTTCCTATGGCAGCAATGGAGTCCAGCCTACCTCATAAAGCCTGGGCCGCACCCCGCCCCACCCGAGGGGGCCCCCGCAGCCAACTGGCAGGAAGGGTGGGCAAAGAGCCTAAGGGTGCTGCAGGCCACTTACGTGGCCCTCAGCTTTGACCTCAATACCTCCCAAGGTGAACTTTCAGTGAACCCGTGGTGGGTCCTGGCCCTCAACATCCTGTTTCACGCAGGATGTCGATCCCAAAGTTCCCCTTGTTGATGCACCCACTGGAAGCCCAGGCTGGCACGCTCCCTCCAGGTCAGGTCGGACACCACCGCCCTAGCCTACCCCCTCCCTCGGAGGTCCCACCAAGGCCGAGGTGGAGGAAGAGTCAGGGGTGAGGGGCATGTGGCCCCAATAGGCCTCTCCCTGACTTTCGTGTTCGGTCATCCTTAAGGGTTCAGTCCCTGTTTTGGTGAGATGTGTTGGTCCCGCGCTGCTCCCACAAGGCCACCGTCACCTCCACGTCCCCACCACGAACATGGCCAACTCGAGGGAGATCTGCGCGGAGGCTGCCGCACTGGCCCGGTGTGGCTGTAGACACCGCCTACACTGCCGCCTGCCAGGGCCGTCGGAAGGATGGATGCTGCCACATCACACCACGCCATGCTCCCTGGAACAGGTCGCCCTGGGCACACCTGCGTGTTCCTATCACAGCCTGGCAAACGTGACCTTCTGAACCCCGTCACCAGTGCTTATAGCGCCCCGAATCACGTTTTGTTCTGTGTCCTGCTTGGGATGCGCAGAGGTTATGCTTCTGAGTCCTCTGGTAACAGGAGAAGAAGGAGACACCTACCACCACGGGTACAGAAACAACTCAACTACCTTCCTGGTCACACTCCAGGCAGGATAGAATGCCGCAGGCTTGGGCCTAACTGAGGAGCAACAAAACGTTGCTATGGCAGCAATGGAGTCCAGCGTGCCTAAAAAATCCGGGGCCGCCCCCGCTCCACCCGGGGGTCCACGCAGCCAACTGGCAGACAGGGTGGGTAAAGAGCCTAAGGATGCTGCAGGCCACCTACGTGGCCCTCAGCTTTAACCACAACACCTCCCAAGGTGGACTTTCAGTGAACCCGCAGTGGGTCCTGGCCCTCCACTTCCTGCTTCACGCAGGATGTCGATCCCAAAGTTCCCCGAGATGATGCACCCACTGGAAGCCCAGGCTGGCACGCTCCCTCCAGGTCAGGTCGGACACCACCGCCCTAGCCTACCCCCTCCCTCGGAGGTCCCACCAGGCCGAGGTGGAGGAAGACGCAGGTGTGAGGGGCATGTGGCCCTGACAGGCCTCTCCCTGCTCAGGATCTCAACTATCAAGTGCAGGAGCTTTCCATGGAATCCATTTGGCAATCTCACATCCTGTTCCACTCCTGAGTCGGGGGGCAGTGAGGGATCTGCCGCCCCCGAATCCATGTGCCCAGGGCACGTGAGTGGGCCGGGGGCCGGCACGAGACACCTGTGCGGACATGTCCATCCAGACGCTCACACACCACACATGCACACGCAACCCACCGTACAGAACATATTTGTGACATACCACACACACATACGCCACACACGCCCAACACACCCACACCACAGGCACACAGGGTCTCTGGACTCCTTTCTCCTTCATGACCTTTCTGTGCTATTTCCTTGCCCTGAGCCGCCTCTCCAGTCCCCGCTAATGGCCCTCTCTTGCCTTTCCGTCCCTGCTGGTGTCAGTCCCTAGACGACTTCCCTAACACCCCCACTAGATCCGAGCTGTGCCCGCATCTACTCCTTCCCAAACTGTCTGGACTGGTCTTCCGACACATGCCGAGGGAAGGGAGCCCCATGGTCTTCCTCCTGGGCCCACTTGGTGGGGCCTGGGTCCCCTCTCAGCCCAAGCTCGGTTCCTGACGTTCGTGTTCTGTCATCCCTAAGGGTTCAGTCCCTGTTTTGGTGAGATGTGTTGGTCCCGAGCTGCTCTCAAAAGGCCAACGTCACCTCCACGTTCCCACCACGAGCATGGCCGACTCGAGGGAGCTCTGCGCGGAGGCTGCCGCACTGGCCCGGGGTCGCTGTGGACACCGCAGACCCTGCCGCCTGCGGGGGCCGTCAGAATGATGGAAGCCGCCACGCCACACGACGCCAAGCTCCCTGGAACAGGGCGTCCTGGGCGCACCTCCCTGTTCCTATCACAGCCTGGCCAACGTGACCTTCTGTACCCCGAAACCGGAACTGACAGTGCCCCGAATCTCTATTTTGTTCTGTGTCCTGCTTGGATGCGCAGAGGTTACGTTTCCGAGTTCTCCGGTCATGGAGAAGAAAGAGACACGTACCCCACGGGAGAGAGAAATCGCTCACTACATTCCTGGTCAGACAGCAGGCAGGATAGAAAGCCGCAGGCTTGGGCCTAACTGAGGAGCAACAAAACGTTGCTATGGCAGCAATGGAGTCCAGTCTGCCTCATAAAGCCGGGGCCACCTCCGGCCCCACCCAGGGGCCCCCGCAGCAAACTGGTAGGCAGGGTGAGCAAAGAGCCTAAGGGTGCTGCAGGCCAATTACGTGGCGCTCAACTTTGACTGAAACACCTCCCAAGGTGGCCTTTCATTGAACTCGCGGTGGGTCCTCCCTCTCAACTTCCTGCTTCACGCAGGATGATGATCCAAAGGTTCCCCGTGATGATGCACCCACTGGGAGCCCAGCCTGGCACACTCCCTCCAGGTCAGGTCGGACACCAACGACCTGAGCCTGCCCACTCCCTCGGAGGTCCCACCAAGGCCGAGGTGGAGGAAGATGCGAGGGAGAGGGGCATGTGGCCCTGATGGGCCTCTCCCCGCTCAGGGTCTCAACTATCAACTGCAGGAAGTTTCCAAGGCCCCCATTTGGCCATCTCCCATCCTATTCCACTCGTGAGTCAGGGGGGAGTGAGGGATCTGCTGCCCCAAAGAAGACTTGCCCAGGGCACGTGTGGCTAGCCCTCACGAGATATCTGTGCGGACACGTCCATCCACACGCTCACACACCACACATGCACACGCAACCCACCACACAGAATATATTTGTGACATACCACACACACATACACCACACACTCGCAACACACCCACACCACAGGCACACACACCACAAGCACACACACCACAGGCACACAGGGTTTTTGGGCTCCATTCTCCTTCATGACCTTTCTCTGATATTTCCTTGGCCTGGAGCCGCCTCTCCACCCACCGCTAATGGCCCTCTGTTGCCTTTCAAGAGCCTGATGGTGTCAGTATCTAGACGTCCTCCCTAACACCCCCACCAGATGGGAGCTGGCCCGAGTCTACACCTTCCCAAACTGCGGGAACTGGTCCTCCAGACTCAGGAAGAGGGAAGTGAGACCACTCCCTTCTGGACCCACTTGGTGGGGCCTAGGTCCCCTCTCAGCCCAAGCTAGGTTCCAGACGTTCGTGTTCCATCATCCCTAAGGGTTAAGTCCCTCTTTTGGTGAGATGTGTTGGTGCCGCGCTGCTCCCACAAGGCCAACGTCACCTCCACGTCCCCACCACGAGCATGGCCGACTCGAGGGATCTCTGCGCGGAGGCTGCCACACTGGCCCGGTGTGGCTGAGGACACCGGAGACCTTCCGCCTGCCGGGGCCGTCGGTATGATGGAAGCCGCCACGCGACACCACGCGAAGATCCTTGGAACAGGGCGCCCTGGGCGCACCTCCCTGTTCCTATCACAGCCTGGCAAAACTGACCGTCTGAACCCTGACCACGGTCCTGACAGTGCCCCGAATCTCTGTTTTCTTCTGTGTCATGCTTGGGATGCACAGATGTCACGCTTCCGAGTTCTCCGGCCACAGGAGAAGAAGGAGACACGTACCCCACAAGAGAGAGAAACCGCTCACTACATTCCTGGTCACAGTCCAGGAAGGAAAGAAAGCCGCAGGCTTGGGCCTAACTGAGGAGCAACACAATGTTGCTATGGCAGCAATGGAGTCCAGCCTGCCTCATAAAGCCGGGGCCGACCCCCGCCCCACCCGGGGGCCCCCGCAGCCAACTGGCAGGCAGGGTGGGCAAAGAACCTAAGGGTGCTGCAGGCCACCTACGTGGCCCTTGCTTTGACTGAAACACCTCCCAAGGTGGCCTTTCATTGAACCCGCGGTGGGTCCTGGCCCAAAAACTTCCTGCTTCATGCAGGATGTCGATCCCAAAGTTCCCCATGATGATGCACCCACAGGGAGCCCAGGCTGGAACGCTCCCTCCAGGTCAGGTCGGACACCACCGCAATGACCCTGCTCCCTCCCTCGGAGGTCCCACCAAGGCCGAGGTGGAGAAGAGTCGAGGGAGAGGGGCATGTGGCCCTGAGGGGCCTCTCCCCGCTCAGGGTATCAACTCTCAAGTGCAGGAACTTTCCAATGCCCCCATTCGGCCATCTCACATCCTGTTCCCCTCCTGAGTCGGGGGGTAGTGAGGGATCTGCTGCCCCAAAACCACGTGCCCTAGGCACGTGTGGGTGGCCCGCAGGAGACATCTTTGTGGACACGTCCATTCACACGCTCACACACCACACATGCACACGCAACGCACCACACAGAACACATTTGTGACGTACCACACACACATACACCACACACGCGCAACACACCCACACCACAGGCACACACACCACAAGCACACACACCCAGGCACACAGGTTTTCCGGAATCCTTTCTCTTTCATGAACTTTCTGTGCTATTTCGTTGGCCTGGAGCCGCCTCTCCACGCACAGCTAATGTCCCTCTGTTGCCTTTCAAGACCCCGGTGGCGTCGTCTCTAGACGACCTCCCTAACACCCCCACCAGATCCGAGCTGGGTCCGCGTCACCCCTTCGCAAACTGCCGGTACTGGTCCTCCAGACTCAGGACGAGGGAAGGGAGCCCCATGCTCTCCCTCCTGGGCCCACTTGGTGGGGCCTGGGTCCCCTCTCAGCCCAAGCTCGGTTCCTGACGTTCGTGTTCCGTCATCCCTAAAGGTTCAGTCCCTGTTTTGGTGAGATGTATTGGTCCCGCGATGCTCCCACAAGGCCAACGTCACCTCCACGTCCCCACAACGAGCAAGGCCAACTCGAGGGAGCTCTGAGCGGAGGCTGCCGCGCTGGCCCGGTGTGGCTGTGGACACCGCAGACCCTGCCGCCTGCCGGGGCCGTCGGAATGATGGAGGCCGCCACGCCACACGACGCCAAGGTCCCTGGAACAGGGCGCCCTGGGCGCACCTCCCTGTTCCTATAGCAGCCTGGCAAACGTGACCTTCTGAACCCCGACACCGGTCCTGACAGTGCCCCGAATTTCTGTTTTATTCTTTGTCCTGCTTGGGATGAGCAAAGTTTACGCTTCCGTATCCTCCGGTCACAGGAGAAGAAGAAGACACGTATCCCACTGGAGACAGAAACCGCTTCATTACATTCCTGGTCACACTCCAGGCAGGATAGAAAGCCGCAGGCTTGGGTCTAACTGAGGAGCAACTAAACATTGGTATGGCAGCAATGGAATCCAGCCTGCCTCATAAAGCCGGGGCCGCCCCCATCCCCACCCGGGGGACCGCAGCCAACTGGCAGGCAGGGTGGGCAAAGAGCCTAAGGGTGCTGCAGGCCACCTACGTGGCCCACAGCTTTGACCGAAACACTTCCCAAGGTGGCCTTTCAGTGAACCCGCGGTTGATCCTGAACCTCAACTTCCTGCTTCACGCAGGATGTCGATCCCAAAGTTCACCTTGATGATGCACCCACTGGGAGCCCAGGCTGGCACGCTCCCTCCAGGTCAGGTCGGACACCAACGCCCTGAACCAGCTCCCTGCCTCAGAGATCCCGCCAAGGCCGAGGTGGAGGAAGAGGCGGGGGTGAGGGGCATGTGGCCCCGGGGAGCCTCTCCCGGCTCAGGGTCTCAACTATAAAGTGCAGGAGCTATCCAAGGCCCCCATTTGGCCATCTCACATCCTGTTCCCCTCCTGATCCGGGAGGATTGAGGGATCTCCTGCCCCAAAAACCACGTGCCCAGGGCACATGTGGGTGGCCCGCACCAGACACCTGTGCGGACACGTCCATCCACACGCTCACACACCACACACGCACACGCAACCCACCACACAGAACACATTTGTGACACACCACACACACATACACCACACACACGCAACACACCCACACCACAGGCACACACACCACAAGCACACACACCACAGGCACACAGGTTTTCCGGAATCCTTTCTCCTTCATAACCTTTCTGTGCTATTTCGTTGGCTTCGAGCCGCCTCTCCACGCATCGCTATTGGCCCTCTCTTGCCTTTCAAGACCCTGCTGGTGTCAGTCCTAGACGACCTCGCTAACACACCCACCAGATCCGAGCTGGGTCCGAGTCTACTCCTTCCCAAACTGCCGGGACTGGTCCTCCAGACTCAGGCGGATGAAAGGGAGACCACTCCCTTCTGCGCCCCCTTGGTGGGTCCTGGGTCCCCTCTCAGCCCAAGCTCGGTTACTGACGTTCGTGCTCCGTCATCCCTAAGGGTTCAGTCCCTGTTTTGGTGAGATGTGTTGGTGTCTCTCTGCTCCAACAAGGCCACCGTCACTTCCACGTCCCCAGCAAGAGCATGGCTGACTCGAGGGATCTCTGCGCGGAGGCTTCCGCACTGGTCCGGTGTGGCTGTGGACACCGCCGACCCTGCCGCTTGTCTGGGCCATCGGAAGAATGGATGCAGCCACGTCACACCACGCCAAGCTCCCTGGAACAGGGCGCCCTAGGCGCACCTGCTTGTTCCTGTCACAGCCTGACAAACGTGACCTTCTGAACCGGTCCTTAGACATTAGACCGTGACCGACACCGGTCCTTAAAGTGCCCCGAATCTCTGTTATGCTCTGTGTCCTGCTTGGGATGCGCAGAGGTTACGCTTTCGAGTTCTCCGGTCACAGGAGAAGAAGGAGACACCAAACTCCACGGGAGACAGAAACCGCTCCACTACTTTCCTGGACACACTCAAGGCAGGATAGAAAGCCGCAAGCTCGGGCCTAACTGAGGAGCAACAAAACAGTTGCTATGGCAGCAATGGAGACCAGAGAGCCTCATAAAGCTGGGGCTGCCCCCCGCCCCACCCAGGGGCCCCCGCAGCCAACCTGCAGGCAGGGTGACCAAAGAGCCTAAGGGTGCTGCAGGCCACATACGTGGCCGTCAGCTTTGACCGCAACACCTCCCAAGGTGGCCTTTCATTGAACCCACGGTGGGTCCTCGCCCTCAACTTCCTGCTTAACGTAGGATGTCGATACCAAAGTTCCTTATGATGATGCACCCACTGGGAGCCCAGGCCGGCACACTCCCTGCAGTTCAGGTCGGTCACCACTGCCCTAGCCTGCCCCCTCAATCGGAGGTCCAACCAAGGCCGAGGTGGAGGAAGAGTTGGGTGTGAGGGGCATGTGGCCCTGAGGGGACTCTTCCCGCTCAGGGTCTCAAATATCAAGTGCAGGAAATTTCCAAGGCCCCCTTTTGGCCATCTCACATCCTATTCCCCTCCTGAGTTGGGGGGCAGTGAGGTATCTGCTACCCATGAAACCACGTTCCCAGGGAACGTGAGGGGGCCGGGGCCCGGCACGATACACCTGTGCGGACACGTCATAGACACGCTCACACACTACACATGCACACCTTCCCAAACTGTCGGGACTGGTCCTCCAGACTCATGCCGAGGGAAAGGAGCCCCATGGTCTCCCTCCTGGGCCCATTTATTGGGGCCTGGGTCCCCTCTCAGCCCAAGCTCGGTTCCTGACGTTCGTGTTCCGTCATCCCTAAGGGTTCAGTCCCTGCTTTGGTGAGGTGTGTTGGTCCCGAGCTGCTCCCACAAGGAGAACGTCACCTCCACGTCCCCACCACGGGCATGGCCGACTCGAGGGAGCTCTGCGTGGCGGCCGCAGTGGCCCGGGGTCGCTGTGGACACCGTAGACCCTGCCGCCTGCGGGGGCCGACGGAATGATGGAGGCCGCCACGCCACACGACGCCAAGCTCCCTGGAACAGGGCGTCCTGGGCGCACCTCCCTGTTCCTATCACAGCCTGGCAATCGTGACCTTCCGAACCCCGAAACTGGACCTGACAGTGCCTCGAATCTCTGTTTTGCTCTGTGTCCTGCTTGGGATGCACAGAGGTTACGCTTCCGAGTTCTCCGGTCACAGGAGAAGAAGGAGACACGTACCGAAGGGAGACAGAAACCGCTCCACTACATTCCTGGTCACACTCCAGGCAGGAAAGAAAGCCGCAGGCTTGGGCCTAACTGAGGAGCAACAAAACGTTGCTATGGCAGCAATGGAGTCCAGCCTGCCTCATAATGCCGGGGTCGCCCCCCGCCCCACCCGGGGACCCCCGAAGCCAACTGGCAGACAGGGTGGGCAAAGAGCCTAAGGGTGCTGCAGGCCACTTACGTGGCCCTCAGCTTTGACCGAAACACCTCCCAAGGTGGCCTTTCATTGAACCCGCGGTGGGTCCTGGCCCTAAACTTCCTGCTTCACGCAGGATGACGATCCTTAAGTTCCCCGTGGTGATGCACACACTGGGAGCCCTGGCTGGCACGCTCCATCCAGGTCAGGTCAGACACCAACGCCCTGAGCCTGCCCCCTCCCGCGGAGATCCCACCAAGGATGAGGTGGAGGAAGAGGCGGGGGTGAGTGGCATGTGGCCATGTGGGGCCTCTCCCCGCTCAGGGTCTCAACTATCAAAGGCAGGTACTTTCCAAGGCCCCCATTTGGCCATCTCACATTCTGTTCCCCTCCTGAGTCGGGGGACAGTGAGGGATCTGCTGCCCCAAAACCGACATGTCCAGGGCACGTGTGGGTAGACCTCACGAGACACCTGTGTGGACACGTCCATCCACACGCTCACACACCACACATGCACACGCAACCCACCACACAGAACACATTTGTGACATACCACACACACATACACCATACACTCGCAACACAACCACACCACAGGCACACACACAACAAGCACTGACACCACAGGCACACAGGGTTTCTGGACTCCTTTATCCTTCATGACCTTTCTGTGCTATTTCCTTGCCCTGAGCCGCCTCTGCACCCCCGATAATAGCCCTCTCTTGCCTTTCAAGCCCCTTCTGGTGTCAGTCTCTAGACGAACTCCCTAACACCGCCACCAGATCCGCGCTGGGCCTGCATCTACTCCTTCCCAAACTGTCGGGAGTGGTCCTCCAGACTCATGCTGAGGGAAAGTAGCCCCATGGTCTCCCTCCTGGGCCCCCTTGGTGGGGCCTGGGTCCCCTCTCAGCCCAAGCTCGGTTCCTGATGTTCGTGTTCCGTCATCCCTAAGGGTTCAGTCCGTGTTTTGGTGAGATGTGTTGGTCCCGCGCTGCTCCCACAAGGCCAATGTCACCTCCATGTCCCCACCACGAGTATGGCCGACTAGAGGGAGTTCTGCGCGGAGGCTGCCTCACTGGCCCGGGGTCGCTGTGGACACCGCAGACTCTGCCGCCTGCGGGGGCCGTCGGAATGATGGAAGCCGCCTTGCCACACGACGCCAAGCTCCCTGGAACAGGGCATCCTGGGCGCACCTCCCTGTTCCTATCACAGCCTGGCAAACGTGACCTTCTGAACCCCGAAACCGGACCTGACAGTGCCCCGAATCTCTGTTTTGTTCTGTGTCCTGCTTGGGATGCGCAGAGGTTACGCTTCCGAGTTCTCCGGTCACAGGAGAAGAAGGAGACACGTATCCCACGAGAGACAGAAACCGCTCCACTACATTCCTGGTCACACTCCAGGCAGGATAGAAAGCCGCAGGCTTGGGCCTAACTGAGGAGCAACACAACGTTGCTATGGCAGCAATGGAGACCAGCCTGCCTCATAATGCCTGCACCATCCCCCGCCCAACCCAGGGGCCCCCGCAGCCAACTGGCAGACAGGGTGGGCAAAGAGCCTAAGGGTGCTGCAGGCCACTTACGTGGCCCTCAGCTTTGACCGAAACACTTCCCAAGGTGGCCTTTCATTGAACCCGCGGTGGTTCCTGGCCCTCAAATTCCTGCTTCATGCAGGATGACGATCCTAAAGTTCCCCGTGGTGATGCACCCACTGGGAGCCCAGGCTGGCAAGCTCCATCCAGGTCAGGTGGGACACCAATGCCCTGAGCCTGCCCCCTCCCTCGGAGATCCCACCAAGGCCGAGGTGGAGGAGGAGGCGGGGGTGAGGGGCATGTGGCCATGTGGGGACTTGCCACGCCCAGGGTCTCAACTATCAAGTGCAGGTGGTTTCCAAGGCCCCAATTTGGCCATCTCACATCCTATTCCCCTCCTGAGTCGGGGGACAGTGAGGGATCTGCTGCCCCAAAAACGACATGCCCAGGGCACATGTGGATAACCCTCATGAGACACCTGTGCGGACACGTCCATCCACATGCTCACACACCACACATGCACACGCAACCCACCACACAGAACACATTTGTGACATACCGCGCACACATACACCACACACTGGGAACACATCCACAGCACAGGCACACACACCACAAGCACACACACCACAGGCACACAGGGTTTCTGGACTCCTTTCTCCTTCATGACCTTTCTGTGCTATTTCGTTGGCCTGGAGCCACCTCTCCACCCACCGCTAATGGCCCTCTCTTGCCTTTCAAGACCCTGCTGGTGTCAGCCTCTAGACGACCTCCCTAACACCCCCAACAGATCCGAGCTGGGCCCGCGTCTGCTCCTTCCAAAACTGCCGGGACTGGTCCTCCAGACTCAGGCCGAGGTAAGGGAGACCATTCCCTTCTGGGCCCACTTGGTGGGGCCTGGGTCCCCTATCAGCCCAAGTTCCGTTCCTGACGTTCGTGTTCCGTAATTCCTAAGGGTTCAGTCCCTGTTTTGGTGAGATGTGATGTTCCCACGCTGCTCCCACAAGGCCACCGTCACCTCCAAGTCCCCACCAGGAACATGGCCCAACTCGAGGGAGCTCTGCGCGGAGGCTGTCGCACTGGCCCGGTGTGGGGGTGGACACCGCCGACACTGCCGCCTGCGGGGGCTGTCGTAATGATGGAAGCCGCCATGCCACACGACGCCAAGCTCCCTGGAACAGGACATCCTGGGCGCACCTCCCTGTTCCTATCACAGCCTGGCAAACGTGACCTTCTAAACCCCGAAACCGGACCTGACAGTGCCCCGAATCTCTGTTTTGTTCTGTGTCCCGCTTGGGATGCACAGAGGTTACGCTTCCGAGTTCTCCGGTCACAGGAGAAGAAGGAGACACGTATCCCACGGGAGACAGAAACCGTTCCACTACATTCTTGGTCACACTCCAGGAAAGATAGAAAGCCGCAGGCTTGGGCCTAACTGAGGAGCAACAAAACGTTCCTATGGCAGCAATGGAGTCCAGCCTGCGTCATAAAGCCTGGGCCGCACCCCGCCCCACCCGGGGGCCCCCGCAGCCAACTGGCAGACAGGGTGGGCAAAGAGCCTAAGGGTGCTGCAGGCCACTTACGTGGCCCTCAGCTTTGACCTCAATGCCTCCCAAGGTGAACTTTCAGTGAACCCGTGGTGGGTCCTGGCCCTCAACATCCTGTTTCACGCAGGATGTCGATCCCAAACTTCCCCTTGTTGATGCACCCACTGGGAGCCCAGGCTGGCACGCTCCCTCCAGGTCAGGTCTGACACCACCGCCCTAGCCTGCCCCCTCCCTTTGAGTTCCCACCAAGGCCGAGGTGGAGGAAGAGTCAGGGGTGAGGGGCATGTGGCTCCAATAGGCCTCTCCCTGCTCAGGATCTCAACTATCAAGTGCAGGAGCTTTCCAAGGCCTCCATTTGGCCATCTCACTTCCTGTTCCCCTCCTGAGTCGGGGGTCAGTGAGGGATCTGCTGCCCCCGAATCCATGTGCCCAGGGCCGGGGGTCGGCACGAGACACCTGTGCGGACATGTCCATCCAGAGGCTCACACACCACACATGCACACGCAACCCACTGCACAGAACACATTTGTGACATACCTCACACACATACGCCACACACTCCCAACACACCCACACCACAGTCACACAGGGTTTCTGGACTCCTTTATCCTTCATGACCTTTCTGTGCTATTTTCTTGCCCTGAGCCGCCTCTCCAGCCCCCGCTAATGGCCCTCTATTGCCTTTCAAGCCCCTTCTGTTGTCAGTCCCTAGACGACCTCCCTAACACCCCCAACACATCCGAGCTTGGCCCGCATCTACTCCTTCCCAAACTGTCGGGACTGGTCCTCCAGACACATGCCGAGGGAAGGGAGCCCCATGGTCTCCCTCCTGGGCCCACTTGGTGGGACCTGGGTCCCCTCTCAGCCCAAGCTCCGTTCCTGACGTTGGTGTTCCTTCATCCCTAAGGGTTCAGTCCCTGTTTTGGTGAGATGTGTTGGTCCCGTGCTGCTCCCACATGGCCAACGTCACCTCCACGTCCCCACCACGAGCATGGCCGACTCGAGGGAGCTCTGCGCGGAGGCTGCTGCACTCTCCCTGGGTCGCTGTGGACACCGCAGACCCTGCCGCCTGCGGGGGCCGTCGGAATGATGGAACTGCAACGCCACACGACGTCAAGCTCCCTGGAACAGGGTGTCCTGGGCGCACCTCCCTGTTCCTATCACAGCCTGGCAAACGTGACCTTCTGAACCCCGAAACCGGACCTGAGAGTGCCCCGAATCTCTGTTTTGCTCTGTGTCCTGCTTGGGATGCGCAGAGGTTACGCTTCTGAGTTCTCTGGTCACAGGAGAAGAAGGAGACACCTACCACCACGGGAGACAGAAACCGCTCCACTACATTCCTGGTCACACTCCTGGCAGGATAGAAAGCCGCAGGCTGGGCCTAACTGAGGAGCAACAAAACCCATTGCTATGGGAGCAATGGAGTCCAGCACGCCTCATAACGTTGGGGCTTCCTCCCCCACCCTGAGGTCCCCGTCACCACCTGGCGGGCAGGGTGGGCAAAGAGCCTAGGTGTGCTGCAGGCCTCCTACGTGGCCCTCAGCTTTGACCTCAACACCTTCCTCGGTGGCCCCTCAGTGATCCGGCGGTGGGTCCTGGCCCTCAACTTCCTGCTTCAGGCAGGATGTTGATCCCAAAGTTCCCCGTGATGATGCACCCACTGGGAACCCAGGCTGGCATGCTCTCTCCAGGTCAGGTCAGACACCAATTCCTTGAGCCTGCCCCATCCCTCGGAGGTCACAGCAAGGCCGAGGTGGGGGAAGAGGAGGGGGTGAGGGGCATGTGGACACTGTGCTGGGAAGGGCGTCTCTCTCCAGGATAGCTCAGCATGGACACCCCATTTCCCTGCCTCTCCCCACTCAGGGTCTCAACTATCAAGTGCAGGAACTTTCTAAGGCTCCCATTTGGCCATCTCACATCCTGTTCCCCTCCTGAGTCTGAGGACAGTGAGGGATCTGTTCTCCAGGCACCATGTGCCTCATTGTGGAAGCCACTCAAACCTCTAGGGTCTCAGGGTTCCGCCCAGGTGTACCTGAGGGTTTGAGAGGGAGCCTTGGCCACTTCTGGCCAGGTGGCGTTTGTCAGAGAAGGTGACTACCCAACAGAGCGCCCCCCAGGCAGAGCTGAGGGATCTGGGGACTTTGCCTCATTAGGGCGGATTTCTGCCGCTCTTCCTGGGGTATGGGGCCAGGCAGGGCTTACCTCGTCAGTGAGAGGCCTGGGGGACGGCAGCGAGCAGTACTCATGGACGGCAAGGCCTGCACACCGGGGGCTGGGGCAGTGATGGCGCCCGCCCTGTGTGACAACATGAGTCCCAAGTGAAAACGACATTCGGAAGGAATGGACCAATGGAAAGGACGCATCCGAGAACCAAATCCCACTACTGGGGGGGTCAGCTCTAGGCACGATCGCAGACCTTGGCACGGGGAGACGGAACAAGGACGGAGAGAAAATGGAAGGGCCGTGGAGGATGGCAGTAGAGACCACACTTATCTCCATGAAGGAGTGAGGGGACGAGGAGAGGACACGAGGGCATGAGTAGGGCACAGGGAGGGCATGGGGAGGGCACGTGGAGGGCGAGGGGCAGCCCAGGAGCCCGCAGCATGGGCAGGGATGGACGCATCCTACAGGGCTTCCAAGGACAGAGATGCGTCACTGACAACATGTGGGACCGTGGAGGTGGCAGCTGGATTTTGTGAAACTTGAATCAGATCGAGTTTTCAGTTCTGAGAGTAGTTGGAACCTGAATACACCCAGCCAAAGTGTCACTGGAACACAGGGCTGAGTGTGCGGACGCAGGGGACCCCATGCACACTCCTTCCTTGCAGGCCCACAGAGGCTTTCCTCTGGCTGAACACAAAGTGGCACCAAGGGCAAATTCAGGGGGAGTGCGTCGTCAGTCCCTGTGGTGGGGCCACATCTGTGTGAGTGTGAAGTCACGACCAGGCACACGGCCCAAGAAGTGGCTGTGGGAGTTCCACACCTACCCACAAACTCCGGGAGCCGGCGTTACCAGCGCCAATGAAGTGGGGAAGCCTCAGGGCTCCGCAAGTCTGGCAAGACTGGGGTCTCGAGAGAGCAGGTGCAGGTGGGGAGCGGGGGACAGCCGCGTTCATGGCCCCCGTAACGGGGATAGGTGCTCGGCTCCCACAATGCTCCTGGCTCTCCTGGTTCTTCGCTCTCAGATGATCCCAGCAGTTCTTGTGGTAAGGACTCCTCCCTAAGTTGAGAAAAAAAGCAAGAGAAAACTTAAAGAT